>JANPWX010018144.1:0-61552 GCA_024734555.1 Trochalopteron elliotii | reverse complement strand
ATAAGTGGTACTGACCTGGAGTTCTGAGTTTTGCCTCTTTACATTGTAGAAAATGAACAGTTTGTAGTGAGAGGGTTGGTTTTAGAAATTAGTGTTGGGGTTTTTTTTGTCTTTTCTTATTTTCCTCCTCTTAGTGTATGTTAATAAAATCTATCTGTTTTTGCTTCTAAGTTGAGCCTGCTTTTGCCTTTTTCTCCCAAAATCCTATCTCTCAGTTAACAAACAAATTCGGCAAATGTAAAACCACCACATAAATGGTGCCATGACTCGGATAAGCAAACCTAAACCACAACATAGTGGGAAAGTGAACAGTTTGTGGGGAGGGGGAAGTGTTTTGAAGGTTTCATTTTGATTCTCATTCTTCTCTTTTAGTGTTTGTTAATAAACCTATCTTTATACCTTTTAAGTTTGAGCCTGCTTTGCTTTTCTCCTAATCCTATCTCACAGCAGGAAAAAGAGTAAATAATTCTGGTAGATACAAACCACTACACTAATTTTAGGAAACAAGAATTAGCGAATGTGAAACCACTACAGCTACTTAATTTGGGGGCTTGTCAACCCTGACAGCAATCCTTTAATAAATGATGTGTTGTAATTCCCACCCAGTTCCCTGGGTGTGGGGGCCGGTGTGGGGCTGGGGGGGTGGGATCTGGCAGCTAGAGATCCCAGCACAGGCAGCACATGGCATGGTGCTGAGTGGGGACTGCGGGGTGGCAGCAGGTCCAGATGAGCCACAGCTCATCCAGTGCTTCCCCAGCTGGGAGGGGTTGAGGACTGGGATGGGGGGACACAGCTATAACCCAGTGCTGGGCAGGGGTCACCGGGCAGTGCAGCCCCTGGTGATGCTTTGGAAGTGGGGAGCAGCTGCTGAGGGGACCCCAACAGGGCAGAGCTGTGGACCCCAGGGAGCACAGGGACCCCCTTAGCCATAGGCTGGCCGGGGAAGGGGGAGGGTGGTAAATCCTCCTCCCCCACCCCTCAATCTCTGTGCTTTCCTCTGGAAAAATCCTGCTGGCAGCTCCCGTGCCAAAGCGTGCAAGTGCCACCCAGTGTCTGCAGCAAGGGGACCCCGTGGGGTCACAGCCTGGCTGGGGGGCTGGGAAGAGGGGCACGCAGAGAATGCAGTCCCTCAGTGTCCCCACAGTGTCCCTGCAGAACCCAGCAAAGCAGCAAGCAAACCCCCAGCCTGGGGTGCCCCCAAAAGGTGCTGCAGCCACTACCATGGCATCGGGGCTGCACCAGCAGCAGGGGCTGGAGGAGGCTGTGGCAGACTCTTACAATGCTGCCGGGTGATGTCACAGACCCACACCCCATGTGATGCAGCAAAGGCTTCCAAGCCCACTGCCAGCAGGAATGAGGGGACATGGCTGAGGGGGCACTGGGGGAGCCCCTGATCTCCAGGATCTCTGTGAAGAACCAAGGATGGGGTGTCCTGGAGTCTTCTGCAGGAGGTTTTGCTCCCAGCAGGATGAAGACAGAACATGTTTGGGTGCATTTAGAAGAGGATTTAAGACATTCTGGTCCACTCCTCATCATTTTGTTGTGGCAACTGAGATTTGGCTCAAGTGTCTCTGCTCCACACCTGTCGTAGCTAATCTATTAGCTAGACAATATAAATCTGGTCATAACAAATCCAATTCGGCTGGCTTGGCTTGTTCTGGAGGCAGGTCCCTGGGTGAACAACAGAACTCATAGAGACACCTCAACCAATCACAGCCAATCCAGAGAGCAGACATCACTGGTCAAGGAGCTGGGCAGGGCTAAGACCCAGACCAATGAGTGTCTAGAACCAGGAGTTTTGAACTTCCTATATAAGAAGGTTCCGAACAATAAAACAGGCTGTTTGTCTTATGATCAAGAGGTCTTGACTCATGATTTCTGTTTCCCTACCCACAACCCCCGTTCACGTTACACACATCCTGGCTGCTCCCAGCCCTGGAAGCCCTTTCCCTCCTTGTGCCCAGATGCTGCAGCACATCTGTCACACATTGGGCTTACATCTTACACACAAACCTGCCAGTCCTCAGCACCGTGGCTGGCAGAGGCAGGTGGTGGCACAGTGACACCTATCCCCTCCCAGCCCTGCCATCCCAGGGGTCTTGCTCTTGTTATGACTCCTAAAGGCTCCCCAGAGAATGACCCAGAACAGCTCAGTTTAGGAAGATGAAGTAACATGGAGTAAAACTGAAAACAGGAGGTGCAGCAAACTCGCTGGGCATTCCCCATGGGCTTCCTGGGAATGGGGCAGGAGGCAGCAAGGGGGATAGAAACCAGCACTTGTCCCTGTGGAGGGCAGCCACAGGCACTGTCCCAACTGGAGCACAGAGATGATTCCAGAGCACCGATGGTTGGGAAATGAGAGCAGAAGCCAGGGCTCCACATTCGCTGGAGCTGCGGAGCCTGGGGGAGATGCAAAGGTGTGAGGAAGAAGTGTCCAGGATGGGAAAGAGCAAGACGGCAGCAGCAGGGAGCAGATGAGAAAAGGAAAACAACCTGCACAGCCCAGAGAGCCAAGGCCTTGGTCCCATGGCTGCATGGAGGGGCATCCCGCAGCCCCAGGAGCCACAGAGCTGCCACAGGGATGGCGAGGAACCTGCCCAGGGTTGGCAAGGCAGCAGCACCCGGAGTGGGCTCTGTGGGTATCCTTCCCACAGCTCCAGGCTCCTGTAGCACCTCCAGCTCCAGCAGCTGCCCTGCTCTGCTGTGCCCATCTGCTGGCAGCTGGCTGTCCTTGGAAAGCCACTTTTCTTTAGAAAGTAAAGTGTTTAACCATGAGGATTTGTGAGGAATTGACCTTGTCTCCCAAAAACTCAGCCATCACCTTGCAGAGCTCCATTCACAACATAGTGAGGATGGGACGGAAAAGGGTGTCCAGTATCCTGAGAATGGTACCAAGGAATGGCATCAGTGCTGTACCCCAGCCCTGGACTGCAGGACAGGAAGCTTCCACTTCTGGTGGCTTGTGCTGACCCTTTAGCCCTGAGGCAAGAAATCTTCAACTAGGAATATTCAGGGAAATTAGCTGAAAATCTCGCCTAGGTGTGAGATGGCTAAAATCACATCTTAAAGCAAATTTCTCATTTCCCAAGTCACTCCTGTTGCCTTTAGAAATGTGTGCAGGAGGCCCTGGTCCTGTGGGAAGAGGGAAGTGGATGAAGAGCCAGAGGACTGGGTGGGATCAGCAGCACAGGACCCAGGCCAGGCTGAGGGGCTCAGGCTGGGCCAGATGGCTCCGAATGCTGCAGGGAGAGATCCCTCCCAGAGCCACCCGGGCCAGCTGAGCCCAGCACTCAGCAGCACTCACCGGGGCTTTATAGCTAGGAGTAGTGGTTTGAAAGCGAAACGAGTGAGAGGCTCCAAGTCAGAAATACAATTTAATAATAATAAGAAAAAAAAAGGCAAAATAAAATAAATGCAATAATACAAAAGACCACTGACAGAGTCAGAATACAACCTGAGCAGGATGATGGAAGCAATCCAGATGAGGGGGGTTTTCCTGAAGCAGTGATCCTGTAGAAAGGTCTGGTAGCTCTGGTCCTCTGGGAATCCAGTGGGTAAGGGCTGCTTGTACTGTCCCAAATCCCAGATTATATCCAGGTGAGAATGCTTGGTTCCTCCCCCTGGGCGGAGCATCTCACAATGGGATGATGAGTCATACAGGGGGTCCTTGATGGCCCATTAAAGAGAGATAGCTCCCGGTGGGAGTTATCTATGAGTCATACAGCAGGCATTTGATAGGCCATTAACAGAAAACACATTAACAGAAGAGAGCCTGGGAAAACACTGCTTCAGCAATTGGTTTCAACAGTTCATGAAGATGGTGATAGAATACTTTGTGCATATCTTATACTTGCAACCCAGGTGTCCTAGGGTGACTATGATGCCTGTATCCCCAAATCGTCTGTTCTGTGTTCTGTACCTTTAAGACTGGTTCTGAGAGTGAGCAGGGAAAGAAGAAGCGCGCAGTTTGTTTTGAGAAACAAACTCACTCCTCTGAATCTGCTCTCGTCCTTGGGACTGTGTGGTTTCTTTTTTTTTCCTTCGTCTGATGCACGGAGGGCAGCCTGAGAGAGTTTTTTTTCCCTTTGTTAGTCTAGCTAGCTGAGGCAAAGAAGCTTTCCTGGACTGTTTTTTTTTTACTATTTTATTTTTCTTTGGGACTGTTTAAATCTGCTCTGAACTGAAAAACCCAGAGGAGCACCGGGATCTTGCACCCGTGGCCCACCGGGCCGGGACTCGGCATCTTCCAGCACTGAAGGGACTGATAAACAGACTCCTGGCACGGACTCTCAGTTTTGCCATCTCTCTTCGGAGCAGCGAGAGGTTTTATTGTTTCATATTATTATTATTATTATTATTATTATTAATAATAATAATTCTTTATGCTTGTGGGCATTTTGTTTGTTAAATAAATAGGGTTTTTTTCCACTCTTCTTTGAGGGAATTCTTTCCCCGGACCTGCTGGGGGGAGGGGCTGTTTGGATTTGCTTTTCAGAGGAACCCCATTCGGAGATTTCCTCCCAAATTTGCCCTGAACCAGGACATATAGTAATATTGGTGCCCAACTGTGGGGCTCGAGAGAGTGGAAAAAACTTGTATTGATTGTTGAGTGCATTTTGGTTGTTCTTTGTGTGGGGATAGAGTAGCCATGTTGCCTCTTGAATCCCTAATGTCTATTGGAATAGAGTCCTTGCTGTATTTCTGTTCCCTAGGTTTCTTTGAGGTTCTAATACCTTTCTGGTCCCTAGGCTTGTTTTCTTATCCAGAACTAGCTCCAATGTTGTCCCTAACACATAGCTTTTACACTAGAAGTGCACGAATTAGGATTGCTATTTTGTTGGGTTTAGTGATCATGATTTATAGGAAGTTTATGAAGGTACTGGAGTTTGTGGCAGGTATGTTTGGTTTATGGTTTCTTCGTCCTACCATGCATCCTAGTTCCAGCAGCATGTTTTGGGAATTTATGAATAATTGCACCCACTTTGTTAGAGGAGGAACAGGGGATGAAGCTTTTCAGTCTTTCCTGTCCCTCGTATCTTTTGAATGGGTCACATCACTTTTGGAGAATGTTCAGTGTCCCCTGAATGTTAAAGATACCATCTTCCTGGTATTCCATCTGGTGAGCTTCCTCTATATGGTTTGCAGCTTGTCTAGAGTGAGGTCTGAGATTTCCAGAGGGGCTGATGAGACCCCTGGCCCAGAAGTAGGCCCAGGTGTGGAAAATCCTGAGTGGAGTGGAGAATGGGAGGATATGGGCCAAACCCTGAAGGAATTTTCTGACCCTGTAGCCTGGGATTTTCCATATGAACACATTCAGAACCCAGCTGAGGTGGGAAAATACTTGAAAGAGAAGTGCCAGGATAATTCCAAGGACAAAAGGATTGTTGCAATAAGCTGGGCCCTGGCATATGCTTACCGCACACTGCTAGATAAGGTAGGGCAGCAGATAGAGGCAGGGAGCCAGAAAAATAAATCAGCAGCTAAACCAGACAGTGAGCCTAAGCCCCTGGCAGTTGCTGGGGCAAAGAAGCACGCACAGAAAACCTATCGACCAGTGGACGATGATCCAGGTGAAGGACCCTCAATGCCTCCTGACGACACCCAATCAGACATCCAACCAACTGACACCCAATCAGAAGCCGACCAAACTGACACAAAATCAAGAGTCCAACCAGCTGGCACAAGGTCAAATGTCCAATCCACTGGCACACGATCAGGAGCCACTATTGAGTCCTTCTCCCTGAAGGACCTTCGAGGCCTAAGAAAGGATTACACTCGACGACCAGATGAATCTATAATCAGTTGGTTAGTCCGTCTTTGGGATGCTGCAGGTGAGGCTACAATTCTGGACGGCACTGAAGCGAGGCATTTGGGATCCCTGTCACATGATCCGGTTATCGACCAAGGAATGATAAGGGGGGCTACCCCTTGCAGTCTCTGGGAACGGATCCTGGGAAGTGTGGCACAGATATCTATGTGCAGACAAACTCTATATGCAGCAAACCCAGTGGAAGACCATAGAACAAGGGATTCAGCGCTTGAGAGAAATGGCAGTGGCGGAGATTATCTTCTCAGATGAGGTAAACACTAGGAACCCAGACTTGGTACCATGTACACCTGTGATGTGGTGAAAACTTGTACGACTTGGGCCACAAGAATACTCTTCTTCTTTAGCAATAATGAAGGGGGACAACATGGGGGAGAGCGTGCTGGATATGGCAAGAAAACTTTGAGCATATGCAGATGCTGTGCATGGCCCAACACATGCCAGAATCGCAGCCGTGGAAACCCGTCTGCAGAAATTAGAAGGCAAAATAGAGGAGAATCACCATACACTCAGAGATGAGATTAAAGAGATGAAAGAGGGCTTTCTCCAAATCTCGGCGGTACAGGTCAGAGGTTCTGGCACCAAACGCAGACGTTCCCCAGATAGAGAGGGAGGGGGCATTCCACGAGGTAAGCCGTGGTCCCTCCTGTGTGATTGTGGAGAAGATATGAAGAGATGGGATAGAAAATCTACCGATGATCTGGCACAACGGCTGCGTGAATTGTTGGGTGGCAAGACTCAGAGAGGAAGTTCCACTAAGAAGGAAGTAGCTCCAGTTACCCAGGGACAGACGGATAACCAGGTTTAGAGGGGCCCAGCCTCTAGCCAGGTAGAGGATAGGGAAAACCTTGTTTTTTGGACTGTGTGGATTCGTTGGCCTGGCACATCTGAACCACAAGAATATAAGGCCTTGGTCGATACTGGTGCACAGTGTACATTAATTCCATCAACACATGTAGGGGCAGAATCTGTCTCCATCGCTGGTGTGACAGGGGGATCACAGGATTTTACTTTGGTGGAAGCTGATGTTAGTCTGACTGGAAATGAGTGGAAGAGGCACCCTATTGCAACTGGCCCAGAGGCCCCATGCATTCTGGGCATAGACTACCTCCGAAATGGGTATTTCAAAGACCTGAAGGGATTCAGGTGGGCGTTTGGGATAGCGGCTGTAGTGACAGAGGGTGTTAAGCAATTGAACACCTTGCCTGGACTATCAGAGAACCCATCTGCTGTAGGACTTCTGAAGGGGGAAGAGCAACAAGTGCCAATTGCCACTTCAACAGTGCATTGCCGACAGTACAGAACAACTCGAGATGCTGTGATCCCCATCCACAAGATGATTTGTGAGCTGGAGAGCCAAGGGGTGGTCAGCAAAACCCACTCACCCTTCAACAGCCCCATCTGGCCTGTGCGTAAATCTGAAGGAGAATGGAGACTGACTGTGGACTATCGTGCCTTGAATGAAGTGACTCCACTGCTGAGCGCTGCTGTGCCAGACATGTTGGAGCTCCAGTACGAGCTGGAGTCCAAGGCAGCAAAGTGGTACGCCACTATTGACATTGCTAATGCATTTTTCTCCATTCCTTTGGCAGCAGAATGCAGGCCTCAGTTTGCCTTTACATGGAGGGGTGTGCAGTACACTTGGAACCGATTGCCCCAGGGGTGGAAGCACAGTCCTACCATCTGCCATGGACTGATTCAGACTGCACAAGAAAAGGGTGAGGCTCCAGAACATCTGCAGTACATCGATGACATCATTGTGTGGGGGAATACTGCAGCTGAAGTGTTTGAGAAAGGAGAGAAGATCATCCAGATTCTGCTGAAAGCTGGATTCGCTATCAAGAAGAGCAAAGTTAAGGGACCTGCTCGAGAGATCCAGTTCCTGGGAATTAAGTGAGAAGATGGACGGCGTCAGATTCCTACTGATGTCATCAACAAGATCACAGCAATGTCTCCACCTACCAACAAGAAGGAAACACAAGCTTTCCTAGGTGCCATAGGTTTTTGGAGAATGCATATCCCTGAGTACAGCCAGATTGTGAGTCCTCTCTACCTGGTTACCCGCAAGAAGAACACTTTCTACTGGGGCCCTGAACAGCAACACGCCTTTGCCCAGATCAAGCAGGAGATCGCTCATGCAGTGGCCCTTGGCCCAGTCAGGACAGGACTAGATGTGAGGAATGTGCTCTACTCTGCAGCCGGGAGCCACGGTCTGTCCTGGAGTCTTTGGCAGAAGGTGCCTGGGGAAACTCGAGGACAACCATTGGGATTCTGGAGCCGAAGTTACAGAGGGTCTGAGGCCAATTACACTCCCACAGAGAAGGAAATTTTAGCAGCCTATGAAGGAATCCAAGCTGCCTCAGAGGTAATAGGCACTGAAACACAACTCCTCCTGGCACCCCGACTACCGGTGCTGGGGTGGATGTTTAAAGCAGAGGTTCCCTCTACCCACCATGCCACCAATGCTACATGGAGTAAGTGGATTGCTGTCATCACACAGCACGCCCGTATTGGAAAACTGAATCGCCCTGGGATTTTGGAGATAATTACAAATTGGCCTGAAGGTGAAAACTTTAGTCTCACAGATGAAGAGGAGCAAGAACAAGTGACACGTGCTGAAGAAGCTCCACCATACAACCAACTGCCAGCAGAAGAAACACACTATGCTCTTTTCACTGACGGTTCCTGTTGCATAGTGGGAATGAACTGGAAATGGAAAGCAGCTGTGTGGAGCCCCACACAACAAGTCGCTGAGGCCACTGAAGGAGATGGTGGATCGAGCCAACTTGCTGAACTCAAAGCTGTTCAATTGGCCCTGAACATTGCTGAAAGAGAGAAGTGGCCAAAGCTCTACCTCTATACTGATTCATGGATGGTAGCCAATGCTTTATGGGGATGGTTGAAGAAGTGGAAAAAGGCTAACTGGCAGCCTAGAGGAAAACCAATTTGGGCTGCCGAAGAGTGGAAAGACATTGCCATGCGGATAGAGAAGCTACCTGTAAAAATCCGTCATGTAGATGCCCATGTCCCCAAGAGTAGAGCTAATGAGGAGCATCAAAACAACGAGCAGGTAGATCAGGCTGCAAAGATAGAGGTGTCAAAAATAGACTTTGATTGGCAACACAAGGGAGAGTTGTTCCTGGCTCGATGGGCTCATGATGCCTCAGGTCATCAGAGCAGAGATGCCACCTATAAGTGGGCACGAGACCGAGGGGTGGACCTAACTATGGACAGTATTTCTCAGGTTATTCATGACTGTGACACATGTGCTGCAATCAAGCAGGCCAAGCGGGTGAAGCCCCTATGGTATGGTGGACGGTGGTCCAAATATAAGTATGGGGAGGCCTGGCAGATTGATTATATCACATTACCCCAGACACATCAAGGTAAGCGCTACGTGCTCACAATGGTAGAAGCCACCACGGGGTGGCTGGAGACCTACCCTGTGCCTCATGCTACAGACCGTAACACCATTCTAAGCCTTGAAAAGCAAGTTCTTTGGAGGCATGGTACCCCTGAGAGGATTGAGTCAGGCAATGGGACTCATTTCAAGAATAGCCTTATCAACACCTGGGCTAGGGAACATGGCATTGAGTGGGTGTACCATATTCCCTACCATGCACCAGCTGCTGGGAAAGTGGAAAGATTCAATGGACTGTTAAAAATCACCTTGAAAGCATTGGGTGGGGGATCTTTCAAGAACTGGGAGCAGCATTTGGCAAAGGCCACCTGGTTGGTCAACACCCAAGGCTCTACCAACCAAGCAGGCCCCGCCCAGGCTGACCCTCTGCATATAAGAGATGGAGATAAAGTCCCCATGGTGCATGTCAGAGGTTTGTTAGGGAAGACAGTGTGGATCAAGTCTGCCTCAAGTACAGACAAACCCATTCGTGGGGTTGTCTTTGCTCAGGGACCAGGTTGCACATGGTGGATAATGCAGAGACATGGAACAACACGATGTGTACCTCAGGGAGATCTGATTGTTGGGTGAGATACTACTGCCATTGTCTGTACATTAAACCATGCAGATGTGAAATAGAAGGAAATGCATAAGTGAGAGGGTATGTGTAAGTATTGAAGGTATGAGCAAGCGTTGAAGGTATGAGTAAGTGGTGTTGAAGGTATGAGTAAGTGAAAGAGGGAGTTTTAGGTGAGCAAAATAAGAGAGTGAGGAATCCTGCAGCCCTGCAGCCTGGGGGCTTGGATTCAGTGACTTGGTGTAGGATGTGACAGGGACATGATGGGTATTGTTTGCATTCTTGTGGGGGGAACAAATGGAAGTTTTATGTGGATAAATGAATGATATAGAATATATGTTGGTTTTGGTCGTATGTTGACGATATGGGATAAGGAGTGGAATGTCCTGGGGTGACATGTTTGTATTCCAATCGTCTCTTGGTTCTGGGAGCTGGGGGAGGGGAGAGGCCCGCGGTTTGTTTTTTAGAAACTGTCCTCTGCCGGCTGGCCTTGAGAGTCAAATTGAACACACACGGAGAGTTGGTTTTTTTTCAGTAGTTAGTTAGTTAGTGTCTAGCTAGCAGGGGGGAGAAGCTTCGCTTTCTGTTTTTCCTTCTCCTCCTGTTGTTTTTTTTTTCTTTTTTTTCTTTTTTTTCCTCTCCTGTTTTTTTTTTTTCCTTTTTTTGCCTTCCCTTGGAACTGTTAAAAATCTCTCTGGACTGAGGAACTGGGGGAGTGCCGTGGGGGCTTGCATCTGGAACCCACCAAGATCTGCACAGCAACACTCCCTAGCACCAGAGGAACTGACACAGAGCAACCACCTACAGGACGGACTTCTTTCCTAAATCTGTCATCTCTCCAGAGCGGCATGAAGTTCTTATCATCGGGTATTGTTCAATTTATTGTGTCAGGGAGTGCTTTGCCTGTTTAATAAACAGGGTTCTTTCCACTTCTCTCTGAGGAGGTTTCTTTTTCGAACCAGTTGGGGGGAGGGGAGGGAGTGCCCCTTAGGAAGTTTCCTCCCAGATTTGCCCTAAACCACTACACAATCTCTCTTTTTCATTATAATAAATATTGATTTGTACTATTAGAAAATTACTTCCCCAGTCAGCTGCTGATCTTCCTGCAGGCACAACGACAGGAATAAGGACAGTGGGATTGTCACCCCCAGGAACAAACATCCTGCTTGTGCCCCCCTCCCTGCCAGCAGCACTGGGGGGATGGAGCTCAGGGGAAAAGGGGACCGTGAGTGACATTTGGGGTCCTCTGGATGGAGGTGGCTGTGACCTGCTGTGGTGAGGAATGGCTAAAACAACCCCCCCAAATCCCACTTCTCCCTTCTCTCTCCTGCCACAAGGCAGGTCAAACACCATAAACCACTAATGACAGCTTTTCTTGTCAGTGAACATTTTCTTACTCCCAGGCATCTTCAGGGCTCTGGCCTCATTCCTCTGCCATGTCTGTATCCTTCCCAGCACAGCTCTGGGGCCACATTAATTCTCTTCCACGTGGAATTTGTTTTGTGCCTGCAGAAATGTGCTCAGGTTGGTGTAAGAACTGAAATAAAAATAGCTACTTTCCCCAGAAGAGCTCTCTGGTTATCCAAGATGGATCAAACCCTGGAGCAAAGGGAAAGGTAACACCGGGGCTGGATTGCAGAGTCAGCCCTCCCTGAGAATTTCAGTTCATCTGTAACTCAGGATGGATTTGGAAATGGGGACAGTCGGGGGAGCCAGGGAAAAGAGCATTGCTTGGGAAGAAAGCACCAGGCAGCTGGGAGGAGGAGGGGATGAAGGCAGTTGGAGCAGGGTATCACTGAGCATTGGGCTTGGTCTGCATCCAGGAGGAACCTGTGCCCTGCTCAGGTGGGAGAGCCATGGCATTGTAAAATCTCAGAATCATTTACAGAAGGTTGGAAAAGCCCATGGAGTTCAACTGTTCCCCAGCACTGCCAAAGCCACCACTAACCCGTGTCCCCAAGTGCCACATCCACGTGTCTGTTAAATCCCTTCAGGGATGAGTACTCCACCACTGCACTGGGTAGCTTGTGCCCGGGTGTCCTGGGCTGACGATGCCTCCTATCCCAATCGTGCAGCTTTATCTCTATGTACTACACTGTTATGTCTACCCGCTGCCCCCCCCCCCTCGGTGGGGTGTTTTGCCACGGTGGGGCTACTTGTTCTTTTGGCTTTGCTGCTAGCTTTTGCTTTGCTGCTAGCTCAGCTTGGCTGCAGGCTTTGCTTTGCTGCAGGCTTTGCTTTGCTGCTGGCTTTGCTTTGCTGCTGGCTTTGCTTTTTGCTTTTGTTTTTTTTTGCTTTTGCTTGTTTTTGCTGCTTTCGTTTTTTTTTTCCTTTTTCCTCTCCCTTTTTTATTTCCTCTCTTCCCCCCCCCCCCCCGAAGATCATTGGACCGGCTCCGGACCTGATCTGGGAATATCTGGGGGTCCTCGAAGCCTGAAAACAGAAGCTCTGCGCCCTCCCCTCACAGCAACTGCTTGAGTATTTTCCTTTTCCCTTGTGTTGGGGAGTGTCTTTGTTTATTTGTCAATAAATAGGTTTTTTCCACTTCTCCTCCGAGGAATTCCTTCTCAAACCCAGACCTGGGGGGGGGAAGGGGTGGTGGAGGTTTGTTTTCTGGGGGGCTCCTTCTGGAGACCTTCCCCTAATTTGTCCTAAACCAGGACACCGGGGCTGGATCACTCTTTCCATGAAGGATGTGTTCCTAATATCCAACTAAACCTCCCCTGGCTCAGCCTGAGGCCATTCCCAGCACCACACATGCACAGAGCTGGTGGGACACTGCAAATGACACCCCCATCACCAGTAGGGGGGAGAGGAGAGTCTAGCCCCCTGTCTTCCAGGCCAAGCCCTGGCTGAGGTATGAGTGGAAAAATGCAATTTTCCAGCCTGGCAAACCCTGCACCACCTTTGCTGGAGGCTGGGGAGGAGGGAGAGTAAGGAGGGGGTTTGGCAACCCAAACATTTCCAGTCTCTGTTTGGCAAAGAACAGGCTTTTCCCTTGGATGTCAGAGCTCCCAGCCTGAACCATGAGTGCAGCCAAAATCATTTTCATGAGATATCAACAGGATCTACAGGAATAAAGGATAACAGTGTTTGCTTCTAATCCAGGGAGCCCATTTGAGAGCCAGAGCCTCAGCTCAGAGCACCTGCCAGCCCTGGAGTAAACCACAGGCAATTTCTGCCAGGGAACAAACCCACAGCCTTCTCATTTCACACCCTCTCTGTGCCCTCAGGCCCTCCCAAGCTACGCCTGAGCCTGGGGGGGGAGTGAAAACAATCGAGTTGCATTTTAAGAAGTGATTTTTGTCAGAAAGCTGCTATTTATCAGTTTTATTAAAGTGCCATCTCCCAGACTCCGCTGTCATGAGTTAATGTCAGCTTTTATTAACTAAAAACACACGTTTCTCACAGTGGGAGCCGAGAAGTTGGCTGAAGTGAGGGGAACCTGGCAATGATTTCTGCTTCCCAGGACCCTGTTTGGGGGGAAGGTGGTTCTGGAGGCTTTGCAATCAGCTGGAGCTCCCAAAAAAGCTTTTGGGTGCTGTGTCGGGTGCGGGTGCCTGCCTGTCCTGCAGCACCCAAAGGGACATCACCCTGGCCCCTGGCCCGGGGCAGTGCCAGCCCTCAGTGACTGCAGGTGAGCTCTCAGAGCCTGGGCAGAACCATCCAGCTCTGAACAGATCCACTGGAAGAGTTTTTGCCCTGTCGGGAACCCTCTGCCCGTGTGGCATCCTGGCAGGAAGGCAGCCCCATCCCAGGCCCCCATCCCCAGCTCCCAGCCGGGCGGGAGCAGGATTTGCAAGCTGCTGACACGGACATCCTGCGTGGGCGAGGGAGGGTCTGCCACGGAGCAGAGCCCTCCAGCAGCCACTTTCACTCACAGATTTATTGGTGCTGCTAGGAAAACGAAACCATGTGGAGCCGAGGTGCGGAGCCGGGTAAGGAGCTTGTGGAGCAGATGGAAATTTCCTGAAAGGTGAATATGGCAGAGCATTAAAAGACAAATAAATACAAAAGCTTTGCTTTATTCTTCTGTCTCAGCTGTGCTCCAGCTTGCCCCAAAGCCCAGGGAGTAGAAGAGCCCAAGACTTTACAGTGGATAAAAAGCCAAGCCAGAGCTCCCTGTACCCCAAACACCCCAATGTCCCCCAATGCCCACAGCCAGAGGCACATCCCATAAAGGACATTGATAGGACAGCCTGCCTAGGTGGGATATTCCTACCCAGACCCAGGGAATCTGGAGATGCTTTAGGAGTGGAGGGGGGAAGGTTTATCTCCCCCATATTTCTCTCCTGTCACATGCCTGGCAACAGCAGGAATCTTCCTGGTGGATCCACAGAACGACTATTCCTGAGCATTGTCATGGGGTTTATCTCCAAGGTGTTCTGTCCTGGAAGTCACTGGAAAGCCAAATCTCCCCTCCCTGCAGCAAATCAGGGATCCTTGGCCAAAGATCCCCAGTCCCACAGAGCCCTCTGGCACTGCCAGGAGGGTAGGCATGTCCTGGCCCAGGCCCCAGCCTGGCACAGGGCGAGCTGCCCCATGGATCCCATGCAGGGACGGTGTTTTTCCTGCACATACCTCTCCCTGTGCCCATCCCCATTCTCCAGCCTCTCCCCTGCCTGCCATGTTGAGCCTAGATGTCTCCTTTAAAGGGAAATGGCAAAGTTTTGTTTAAAATAACACTATTTAAAACAAATACAGCCCTTCCAAGATGGCCAGCAATTAATCAACTCTCCATGCAGGCTCCAAACTTGCACACACATTTGAAAGCAAAGCCCATGGAGCCGAGCTCCCCTGCTCATCTGCCAGCCCCTGCCCTGGGATTTTGGGCTTCCCCTGTCAGAAGCAGATGGATCCTCACTGAGCCAGACCTGGGTCCTGGCCCAGGCACAGCTCCAGGAGATGCAGAGGGAGAATTCCAAGGCTGGAGCTACCCTGCTCCTGCATTCCTTAGGCACAGAGCTTTAGATGCTTAACTGGGAAAACAGGGAGAGCTGGATGCCCTGCTTGCACATTCCCCCTGTGCTCCACTGCAGCAGGAATTTTAGGTGTGAAAAAATGAGAACTGGGTCTTTTTCCCTTATGCATCCCTGTGTGCCTCTCCTGTGTCACCCCTAAACCAGCCCTGCACAGGCTGTGGCATGGGAGGCAGCAGAGACAAAGTCCTGCAGGGCTGTCCCAGCTCCTCATTCCCAAAGAGGAAGGCCCATGGCCCCATCTCAGCCTGGGATGGATTCCCAAGCCCCAAATCTCTAAACAACTCCCCTCCCCCATGACCTGCTCCGTGTCCCCCCCCACCCTAGGTTTTCATTTATCAGGAGAATTATTAAAACAGCCATTTCTCAGCTGTCTAAGATTTCAAACTCTGCTCCCATTCATCTGATAAATATTTACAGAGATTGACATTATCTTCAGCTCATTCCCTTCTGCAGCAAACAATCCCAAACACCTGCTTCCCTTCTCCTGGGGCTCTTGAAGTGGGACTGCCCACCCCAGCATGGTCATGTGCCCCCTCCTGCTGCCCTCCTCAGGGGTATGAGGGGGGAATTGCCCCCCCCCTCCTTTGGAATCACACACTGTCCCTCTGTATGGGCCATGGCATGGTGCCAGAGCTGTGGGAGTGCCTGGCTGACACTGACCACCCTGACCCCATCCAGCCCCACTGGTGTCACCAACTTCACACCACCATCCCAGAGCCATCACCCCAATAGTGACAGATATCCCAGGTTACTCCAAGTCCCATCCAACCTTGCCTGGGACACGTCCAGGCATGGGGCAGCCACAGCTTCTCTGGGCACCCTGTGCCAAGGCCTCTCCACCCTGGCTCAGCTGTTTCCCCTCTCAGAGCCGATTTTCTGTGGGGCACAGAGGTTTTGTACCTTCATAGCTACTTCTGCCACCCAATATCTGATTATTCTGCAGGCAAAGGAGGAGGCACAAGAAGCTTGAGTGTTCATTTGTTAGACATCATGTAGAAGCCAAAATCCACGAGGTTTATCTGGTGAACTGTGACACAGCTGAGCCCAGCCATGACCACAAGGAGCCCCGTAGGATCTCTTCACAGACCCAATCTTGACCAGACGTCACCCAGGAGCCCACCCCAACCTGTCCTTTGGCTGCCAGCAGCTCCACGGGCATCACCTCCAACCAAACTCAGCTCCTGTCAGCCCCCCATGGTCAACTTCAGACAACATCCCCTCGCCCTCCCATCCCTCACTGCCGCTCAGAGCCTGCTCAGCCCGTGAATGACAGCGAACACGGTGACGGTGGCAGCAAAGCCATCAAGTGACACAGCTTTAGCTGCAGCTAGGGCTTTGCAGCACTAAAGTGATGTCTCACTGCTCTGCTGCCCTGATCATGTTAAACATCAGTTGAAACCCTGATCACAAAAAAGCCGAGCCTGAGATTCCAGCCTGAGGAGTGATGGATGGCAGGAAAGGGAGATCTGCAGCCTGCCCTTCACTGCAGTGCTGTGGAGAGCAATGAAAGGGGCCTTTTTATCTCTCACCTCCTCTCCCTGGGCCAATACAGGCCCTGCATTAACCTCCAGGGTTTCCCCAGCCTAAATTTAAACAGCTCAATGGACTCCCTTTAAGATACTACTTTTCAGCCTATGGAGCTCCTCTACTCTAGGCAGTTTCCCTGGGAGTCAGCCTAAATACTTAATTTCGTCCCCTTTGTCCTAATTAGAGCTAGCAAAGTAATGAGAACATTATTTACAAATTATTTGAAGCTGAGATTTGCACACAGAATTCCGAGCAGCCGGAACACATTTGCAGGAAGCACATGTGCCATGCTCAGTGTGTGACATCCAGTTATCATCCACCTGGACCTGTTTGAGTTTACTCCCCAAGGACCTTCCCAAGTCATTGGGTGCTCACAGCCTTTCAGCCCTCATACAAACCCTCAGAAATGCCTTTTCCACCCTCTGGAGGCCAAAATATCAACTGGAGCATGGGGTGACAATGCAGGGTACCCCTGTCCCGTGGGGTGATGGCCTGGGATACCCCCTAGGCAGCCTCAGGACACACAGGCTCCTTGCCATGCATCAAGCACAGGGCTTTTTTGGGAGCTGCTCTGTCCTAAGATGTGTCTGGAGCAACGTCTCCTCTCTCCCTGGTCCCTTGATGCTCCCCCCAGCCAAACTCTGCCAGAGGAAGGGTCCCTGCCTGCCTGGGAGACACCTCCAGCAGGACACTGACAGCAGAGCAGAGGTATACTGTCCCTGTCACAGAAAAAAGCCTTCAGAAGAGGCCGAGCAGGATATGAACACATTGCAATCCCCCACGTGCTGCCCTTGAGTATAGAGGGTCTGTGGAGACTCCAGTTTTAAGCCTCCCTTTCAAAGGCTTTTATTACAGACTTCATCATAAAACTCTGCCTGGGGTGGATTTGGCACTCAGGACCTCGGCCTGGAAGCCAAACCCTTTTCATTTTTTAATAACATTTCATGAAAATCCATTTGTCCCTTTGTAACTCGGACAGGTGGGAAAACAATAGAGGTTTCTACTCCCAGCCCCTCGGGCCAGCCTGGCCTCTGTCCCAGCTGGCTGGGGGCTGCTCCCTTCCCCAGGACCCTCGGGACCCCACAGCCACAGCCAGGGCTGGGACAGGGCTGGCTGTGGTGACAGGGACCCTTTGGCAAAGCCCCGAATTATTGAGGGGTGTGTGAGAGCTGCACATCCATCCCAGTCTCCAGGTCCATCTGCTGGAGGCTGGGGATGTTTTATTCACCTTAGAGCTGAGATGAGGGGATGCTGTTGCCCCTCATTGCCTTGCCCAGTATCAGAGCCCCTGGCACTGCCAGCACCAGGCAAGCCCTGTGTCCCCAGCTGGGTACTCACATGTCCCCCCAGCCCTTCCCTCTGAGCCGGGATATGGATACTCCAACTACCCATCACTCCAGAGCCACTGTCATCTTAAAGCCACCATCACACTAGAGCCACTGTCACAAACGCTCGAGATGCTGTTCTGGGGAGGGATGTGAAACCTGAGCCCCGGGGGGCAGCGGCGGGAGGGTGACATCAGCCTCGGAGCCGTGTGCAAGGGGCTCCTGGCGTCGGGCTCGATTTTTACAGCTTATACCTTAATGCTTCCAAAGTTTAGACAATCGGGAGGGAGCAGCATCTCTGCAGGGAAGAACACGCCCAGTTTAGCACAGCCACTGTGAGCTGAACCCTCGGGGAGGGTGCCAAAAGCCCAGGCACACGAGCTCCCGGTGCAGCACGACAGAGACCAGGGCTGTTCCAGGGACAGCAAGGGGGCACAACCTGGGGACTAAGGGACAAGCTGTGCCTGCTGCCTGCACCTAGAACAGGGATGCTGCATTCCCGGGAGCTGGGAAGAGGGGTCTGAGTGCCCATGCACCCCGTGCTGTGGGCTCAGTGCCCTGTAAGGGAGCAGTGTCCCCAGCCAGGCAGAGGGGAGCAGCCCCCCAACATCAGCCCCATGATGTTCCCCCCCATGTCACTCGAGTCCCCTCCTCGGAGGGCTGCAGGGGCAGTTTAACACCAGATCTGTGTTTGAAAAGTTGGAGTTATGAGTTTGTCAGCATTTCCATTATGGGCCCTGATTAATTTGGGGGTACAGGGTAGGGTTAGGAGTTGTCATTCCAGATGTGAATTTTTGCTTTAATTCCCCTTAAAAAAAAAGCGGAGGGGGGGAGGGGAGGTGTTTAAATCCTTTAACTTTGTGTTTTCCCTTTCAAAGGAAGGAAAATATGTGCTGTCTGGTCTGTTTTGTTTTTGCTGCAAAGCTCCAAATGCTGTTTGCCAGGTTCATGGCCATGAGGGATTTCACTCGAGCTGGGATCGCCACATTTTTATCAGGGAATCCTAACCGGGGGATCTCCCTGGAAACAGCCCAGATGTATGGGAAGGGACCTCTGAGCCTCTTGGGGTGATGCTGAGGCAGTGCAGTGGGTACCTGCTCCCAGAGAACAAGCTGCAACTGGAAGAGGTAGGTTTAGGTGGGATATTGGGAAAAAATCCTTCCCTGTGAGGGTGGTGAGGCCCTAGCACAGGTTGCTTAGAAAAGCTGTGGCTGCCCCACCTCTGGAAGTATTCAAAGTCAGGTTGGACAGGGCTTGGAGCAAGTGTCACCATGGCAGGGGAGTGGAAGAAGATGAGCTTTAAGATCCCTTCCAACCCAGATTTTTCTGGGATTTGATGATTCTCACTGTTGGATGGAAGCAGTGTGCTGGCAGCTGAGAGCATGTGTGCTCTGGCAATACAGCCAAGGCAGAGCTTTCTATTCACCCAGGAAAAGTCTAAACCCTGTGGAGGGGGCTCTCTCCAGGCTGCTCCATTCCCCCTGGCTCTCATGCACATCGAATCCCGCTCCCAGCCATGTGATGCAGCAGGACTGGAGGAAGCTGCCATCCCTCCCACCTCCACTGCTTGGAAACATCACTGAGAGCTGGTGGGTTCAGGATGCAAGAAATGGGCCCAGAGCTCTGCAGAGACAATTCCAGAACACCAGGACTCGCTGCAGCTGCGTGGGGAGGTGGGGGCTGTGCTATGGCCAGGGCCCTTTTATTGCCATCTTTTCACTCGAGAATCTGCCTGGCAGCTTTTCAGTTCCTTGCAGAGACACGGTTGCTGTTGTTGCTGCTGCTGCCAGGAGAAGACTCACAAATAAACTCCCTATTAATGCTGCCTTGTATCAAAGTTGATATCAGCATTTTGCAGTGAGGGCTGAAGGAGCTGCATCTTCTCACACAGTCTTGGCAGACTGTGGGGCTGGCAGGGAGCACGGGGCTGCCAGTACAGCCCAGCACCAGCCCAGCCAGCTCCTGCTTCCCTTGTTCCACTCCCTCCCTCTGTGGCAGGGTGGGTAGAGGAGTCTAAGGCAAGCCAGAGCTGGACAACCAGGGTATCCCAAGGAATACAGAGCTGGTAGTGAGAGCAGCTGACAGCAGACCCTAAAACTTTTCTGTTTGTAGGAGCCATTTAACAAATAGCTCTAAAACCAATGGCACTGTAAGGTATGCGACCATGCAGGGTCCTGCATCCCTAAAAACCTGCAGCATCATTGTCCCCGGTCATAAATTCGACACACATCCATCCCAAAGGCAGTGTCTGTGCTTGTGGGAATCCGTGGGGACCCTCCCTGCCAGCAGCCCCTCACATCCCACATGTGGTCCTGCCCCGTTCACATGTGACACAACCGATTGACTTTCTTCCCAGGGAAATTCATGTTTCCTCATGAGGGACAACAGATTAATTGCTGACATAAAGAAAAACTGCAGGAAGAGCAGAGTTAAAAACATGAGAGTAATCAAGGGAAAGGAAACCCTGTGCAAACACAGGGTATCTCTGGCAGATCTGGTGCTGCCCCCCAGAGCCCCAAGGGCTGCACCTCAGCCTCTGTTTGCTGAAGGTCCCAGGAGCAGCAGCAGCAGCCCACGTTCCAGGAGGGAATGCTGATGGATAGGGGGCTGCCAAGTGAAGGCAGGAGGGAGAGGGGAACTCACCTTGCCCTGGGGACATGAGCATGCCAGTGCCCACACCCACATGCTGCTGTGCCACAGGGGCTCTTCCCCACCTCACTCCAGTCCCTGGCTGTTAAAAACAAGGTTCACTATCTTGGTAAATTTTTTAAAAAATGCGTTTAATAAAAAAATAAGACAATTAGGAGACAGAAAAAAAAGCAAAGTATGACCAGGCCAGGTGACTTGGCATTCAGCCAAGTGCACAGCCTGGTATTTTAGAGGCCTTCTTTAAATACCCTTTCTATTGCATTTCCACAAACTAGTTTCCATATTCCAGGAACTCTTTAGCATGGCCCCTCCTTGGGTCTGCCTTTTTAGAGCATGTGTGTTTCTTGGCTGTGTCTCGTTATCACACCCAGCTTGGGCCTTGGTCCCCACCTTCCACAGACAGTCGGTGTTGATAGTTGGCATGTCAGTCGCAGGGTCCTCATCATATGTTTGCTGGATGTTATCCCAACCAAACAGGCCATTCAGTTACAAGCATATCTTTATACATATAGCTGGGTGCAGTGACAGTCTGCTGACTTTTCCCATCTTTCCTTCCTCTTTTCTGCTGTTTTTCCTTGTTTTTGCTGTCACAGCTCAGTGTGGGGAACAGATGGAGGTGGAAAAGGGTGAAGGGGAGGGGGCTTCTCAGTGTAGATGAAATTAGTCATGAAAACAGTCAGCATGTGCTTTTGTACTTCAGCCCTCAGTAAGTGTGTGGGGGTTTATGCTTCCCAAATGAGGTTGGGAAGTGGACAAAATTGTTTCGGGGTTTGGTTTAGTTAATTGATTTCTTATTCTTTTCTGGGTGAATTCTCACAATATGGGAAGCTGGAGCAGTGGCCAGATGAAAGAACCCTCAGTGAGAGCAGCACTGCAGGCCAGGGTGGGAGAAACCCACACCAGGGTCTTCTGCGAGCCCATCCCTCCTCCACTGCTGTGGTCCCACAGGGTGGGCAGTACAAGGCAGTCCCTCTGCCACCCCCAGCTGCCCCGCACTGCCAGGACCACAGCGATGTCCCAGGGGTTGTGGCGTGTCCTGGTGTGAGCAGGACCATCTGTCAGCCCCGGCTCCCGGGATGTAGTTGTGACTGCCCAGAGAAGCCCATTAATTAGCGGGCAGCCCGGGCTGTTGGAGCTGCCAGCCAGGCAGTGCGGGGAGGTGAAAGCACCAGCCAGGGAGACAAAACGGGTCATTTTTCAAAGTGATGAATGGGAGGAAAAGAAAGTGGAAAGGCGGACAAGGGGAAAAGAAGGGAACTGATTTCCAGATAAAGTTTTCGGGACACTTAAATAAACATCACCGCGGGCAGAGCAGGGGTGGGGCACGGGGGATGTGTGCGAGCTGGGCAGCGCAGGGAGCACTTCAGCAGGACACTTCAGATAAATAGCATTTTAAACCATGTGTGCTCTCCCTCCCAGGGGTTTTCCTCCGAGATTATCTCTCTGCAATTCCCACTGTGTCTTCAGCTTGGCCCAAAGCTTGACAGCATTTCTAGTGCTACTTTGCCCCCTTCAGCAAGGCAGGTCCCAGGCAGGGGGACCCTTGCCATGGCTGAGAGGTCTCTCCTTGCTCCCAGCCCTCCTCCCTGATGTGGAGAAGAGTGACTGTGGATCTGTGGAACCCCATTCCTGGAGGAGAAGGAGCAGAGGAAGCAAAGCCATCATGCCCATCACATTCTATTGTGTCCTGCTGCCTCCTCTTCCTCCCATCAAGAACAAAAGAGCAAAGGAGGGAGAGCAGGAATTGTTGAGCCATTAAAATAAAAAATGAAAGCCCATCAATGAATTAATACAGCATTAAATGTTAATAATTAGGGGACCATAAACGTTTATGGTAACAGTAAAGCCAAGTTCTGCTCCATTAAGTTGCTCATGTGGTCTCTGCTTCTCACCCACCTCAAGGGAGGAAGAGCCACAACAGGAGAGGAGCCCTGGAGGTGCTCAGTGCTCCGGGGGTCCCAGCAACTCCAGCCCTTCTAGCTGCCCCAGGGGCATCCCTGGGAGCAGGGATGGTGGATCCCATGGACAATGTGCTCTCTGGTGGGATTAGCTCTGAGAAGCAGAGCTGTGTGTGCCAAGAGCACGGCAGCTCCAGGGAAGCACGGTGGGATGTGATGAACACCCTGAGATGGGAATGTTCACAGTGTAAATTATATAGTTTGAACATCTGAGGGGTGATAGCGCCATGATTAATCATCCACACTGAGCCTAGTGTTCATATGGATTATTTAGGAAGCATTTGAAGTCAGGAGAGTTGGGATAAGGTGGTTAAACACCAAACACAGGCAGAGTATCCCCTGGGCTACATTTGCCTCCGAGCCTTTCTGCTGTGTGTCCCTGTTGGAGTCAAAGAGATGGGAGGTTTCTACCCCACAGAGAAAAAAGATGTTTTATTTTTATTATTTAAGTCTTTGTCTCTTGGGGAAAATTTTCTATTTTTTTCAGTGATGGGATCTTTAAGGACCACTTTTTTTCTGAAACATTTTTTTAATGCAAAATGTTTTCTGAAAATATGTTTTTTCAAGCACTTTTATTTACCAAAAAACCCACTGAAATTTTTGTCAACAGCCAAAAAAATATTTTTCAGTAAAACACTCTTGAAATAAAGGAATGTCAGTAGCTTCAAGCTCTCTGCAGGGCTGCCTCTGCCAGATCTGATTTACCTATCACTGCTCGCTGCTTCTCCTAACAAAATAACCACTTCCAAGCTTGTGGTGGGATCACAGGAGGAACAGGAGGGATCTGTCAGCCATCCCTGCACTGCTGCGAGCACCTCCTGGTGATTCCAGACAGAGCTGGCAGTGAGTATCCCTGGCTCTGTGATGTTTGGGGAGAGCAGGGCAGCTCTGTTGGAATTCCCAGACATGGGGCAGCGACTGGGGAAGGAGGAAGGCTCCCCACACTGACACAGCTGGAAAACATCCCAGCTTTGGACTGAGGCCACGCTGGTGGGAAGCTGAGTGGGATGCAGGAGCAGCCAAACTCTGGGCTGCTGGAGATGGGCAGCTGTGGCCATTTCATGAGGCTGTCCCTGTCCTGGCAGGGATTGGAGTGGGCAACCAGAGCAGCCCTTTGCTCCATCCCTTGGGAAAATCCCCGTGTGCAGCTGGAGCACTGTGGGGCTGCATGTCCATGGGCAGGCAGTGGGCAGGGAACACATCTGGGTCCCCCAGAGCCCGTCCCAGTGGGATGATGTTGTTGGCCGTGCTGGGGGCTGAGGCTGGGGGTTCACGGCAGCGGGGGGCCCTTTGCAATCAAAAGCTTCCTGCTGGGAACTCTTCAAGGGCAGCCCTTGTAGCAGATCTAATTATACAAACAATTTTGTTCTGCTTCTCCAAATAAACACAGTGAGGTCTTCAGGACACAGCACGACGGGAAATTAGAATGGAGAACACTTGCTAATGGGCTCCTTAGCTGCAGGGGTAAACAGATTATTTGAAAAGGCCCTGGCCCCTCCGACAGATCCACTCACTCCGCTCCCTTCTCCCACCCCTTGCTCCCCCCTGTCACACCAAATATTAACCAAGCTTGCAATTTAATCAGATCACTGAACTGTGAAAGGAGACTTCTGGAGATTTGATTTCAATGCTTTTCTCTGTTAAGATTTGCATTGAGTAAATTAGATTAAAATCCTGCATGTAAAAGGAAAAAGGGTCTGGAGGCAGGGAGCAGGCATGGAGGGAACTGGGGAGGAGGAGAGGGGGCACAGAGGGGACCTCAAGTCTGGCTGAGGAGTCAGGAGGTGACTGGCAATGGAGTGAAACAGGGGACACCCTTCCCTCCCCAGTACCCAAAGTTTTGGGCACAACCCTCCCACTGCTCCCCCGTACTCCCAGCTGGAAGATGCTCCAGATCACCTCATACAGAAAAGTAGCTTATTTTGGGCTGGGAATGGGTGATGCCAGGGATGAGACTGAGAATGGGGAACACCATTGGCATCCAAGGATGAGAATCCCTCAGTGCCAGTTAAATGGGAGAACATGATCTCATCCCCAGCACAGCTGCTCCCACAGTTGGAGCTGAGCTCCCGTCACAGCCGTGCCCTCAGGATCCACAACACCACTGGATCCTGGTGCCAGGATGTTGTGGCTGAGCCAGGGGGGCCTGATGTAGACCCCAGCAGTGGCGGTGGCACAGGGTGTCCATGGCCCTCCTGCTGTGTGCACACTTTATTGGGGTCTATCAACACCCACCACCCCAGCACCTGATTGGAATCAGAGCCCTGTGAGGATGCCTTGGCAGGAGCAGCTGTTGGCCCAGACTTTGTTTTCATTCCTGCTCTATGGAATTTCTAATTGTATCAAACTGAAGAGCTGATTGCTCTACTGGCCCATCCTGGCCTTGCCAGCACTGGGATGCAGGAGGGCTGCTCCCATACTGGGCTGTGGGACAGAGCACTGTGCCAGGGCAGAGCCAAGGACTCCCCTAGGATCAGGGGTCCCACAGCACTGGAGCTGCCATTGGAGCCTCCACAATGGGAAATCATCCTGTTGTATACAAGTTTCCTTGGCCAGCTACTCCAATTCTGACCTTTCTGCCTTCATTTCAGTCACACTGAGATCTTGAAATTAAATTTTCTTTTTCCCAGATTAAGAACCTCCCTTTGACATCTTGACAATGGAATGTGTTGATTTTGCTCTCCAAAACCCCTCACTTTTTTAAAACACCCTTCAATACTACTTTTTTAAAAATCAGCACTTCAGAACAAACCAAATGTTCCCCTGAGAGTAAAATGTAACATTTCATTAAACCTGGATCAATTCCTTTTTCTTTTTTTCATTCCCTAAACCCAAGCTTCTCCCAGCAGCAGCTCTGACTGAGTCCCTCTGCTCTGCTTGAAGCATCCCAGCATGGGAAGCTCCAGGAGCAAAAGGTGTTAGGGACACCCAGGCCAGCAAAATTCAGTGAGAAAGGAAAATAAAAGGCGGGGAATGGGCTGAGGGAGGGAAATAGGAGCTGGTAAGGGAAACCCAATGTTCCAAGCACACGAGGGCAGGCACTGGACCTTCTACTTCTCGGGCGATTGAATCCCAGAGCAGAGTGGTTTCCTCTCCACCTCACCAGGGAGCAGCTTTTATGTTCCACTGAAAAGGTATCCTGCTCAGACAGAAGGAGGCATAATGGGAGAGATCCATTAACCGGGAGGAAACGAGGGCATGTTAAACATGAAATATTCATGGGGGCTTTTGCCAGCTTGTTAATGCATTTGTGTTTGCAAAATACCTCTGGCTGGGGAAGCGGGGAGGGAGAGAGGGATACGGCAAGTCGGCAGGTCGGTGGCACCCTGGGCACAGCACGGATAGGAGGAGGGTGCGGAGAGCAGGCTGGAGCAAGGAAAAAGGCAATTGGGCCTGATGGGAGAGTAGTTTGGTCATGAAAGACCTGCTCGATACTGCAGAGGGAAATAAGAGCAGCTGCCTCTCGATTCAGCCCAGCCCTGTCCAGGGGTCCCCAGTGCTGGGGCTTGGGGAGTCAGGAACTGCTTTCCCTTCCCTGCACACCCTTGAGCCCCTGCTCCCCACAAAGGCTTGCCAGCATTTGTACAGGGACCTCACTGTTCCCACAAAACTCACTTCCACACATTTACTGGGACATTATGAGATAGTATCAATAATTAAAAATAAGCTGCAGTTGTCGAAAGGGGCATCCCAGTGCATGAGGTGATAGATGACCCTGGCTGTGGGACGGGATTCTGAGCCACAGATTTCATTAACTCACCCCTGGTCCCCCAGTCATTTACTGTAGATTAGGGAAGCTCAATTGTATTATTCCTGTTGTTACTGTTATTGTTCTGTAACACAGTCTCCTGGGTAAGTGTCGCTCGCCAGAGCTGCTCTCCCTCTCCAGGGAACAGATGCAGGAGAGTGACCTCTGGAACAGGGACAAGTCCCAGGCCTGGGGTGTCTCCAAGCACTGCAGAAAACCCTGGGTTGGGAATTTGCCTCTTCCCAGCTTGGGCAGATTTTCCAGGTCTCAGACCACAGCTGTACATCCTTTCCTTGTCTCTTGTATTACCATTCTCCCATCCCATCTTTCCAGGATGTTCTTGCCAGCATCAACACTTGGCAAAGCTCCCCAGAGGGTTCTGTCCCTGTCGTGTGAGGCTGCCCACCCCTCCTGCCACCGCTTTTGGTAACAGTGCTTGGAGGCCAGGACAATCCCATGCTCCCTGTGTCTCCATTGTGGGAAGAAGAGCTGGGGAAAAGGGAGGAGGGACACAAAGGGGCTCTTCACAGAGCAAGTAATGGGATGGAGCAACAGCAGATGAGAAGGGCAGAAGAGAGAAACTGATAAAGAAACAGTTTTAATGATTGTTATTTTCCCCTTCAAATTACTGAAAGCAGGTTTGGGACACACAAGCAGGAGCGGGGCAGAGAGGACTAAAGTGGCTTTGTCACTGATGTCACTGAAAGCAGCTGGTGGCTCCCAGCCCAGCAGCAAAAGGGAAGTCATATCTCATGGACCTGGGCTGAGAGGAGTGAAAAAATCAGCATGAGACAGAACTGTAAAAATGCTGGCTGTGCTGTTGAAAAAGTCTCTCTCTCGGAAGAGGAGACTGGGGAGGGCAAGGGTCCCACTGGGGAACCGGAAGCCTGGGAGTCCCCTGGCCACTGGCAGGGACCCACAGACCAGGTGACAAACCCTTCATAAGGTGAGCTTCTCACACCTCGAGACCTGGGAAATGGGACCAAAGTGTAAAGAGGAAAATGTTGACACAGATCAGGTTTATGCTGTGCAAATACATCCTTGCACTGGTATTTGGGAAATGAAATCCCAGCCATGGCCAAGGAGGGATTAGCAGCAGGTTCAAAGGCTGCTCAGGCTGAATATTTGATCACAAATTGTGTGTTTCTGCAGTGCCTGCCTGACTTTGCTCCCCAGCCCCTGAGAGTGGGAGTCCACCCGAGCCCAAGGGCATGTACAAGCAGCTTTTCCCAGGCTCATACTGAGGTTCATTCTGCCAAAATCCAACTGGAATAAAAGCCAGAGGGATAGAAATAGCCTGCAGTGTCCTGAGGGGCCAAGAGCAGCCATTGTCCCAGCAGGGGACACCACACATCCAGCCATACTGCAGCTCCAGCTGGCCACAGGGCTCATGAAGACCCCAAATCCATCTCCAAGGGTTTCCAGCCAAGCTGAGGGCTCCCTGGGAAGCTCATCCTCAAATGCTGCTCACAAGCCTGACCTCTTCTTCAGACACAGTCACATGCTTAGTCCCACACAAAGTTCTGGGCTATTAATTTGTTTCCCCATTGCAAACTTCCCAGAGATTTGCTTTGTGAAGGGGAAGTGAGCTGAACATTCCAAATTGATGTTCTGGATCACCAGCCGAGCTCCTTCCCACAGACAGTAGCTCCAGCCAGATCCTGCTCAGTCTGTGGTCTCAGCTCCAGCCAGTCCTTAGAGCTTTGACATCCCCGGGATGCTTTATCCCTGCACCATCCCGTGCAAACAAAAGCTTGATGGAACATTTATCTAAAAATTTCTCTCCCTTTTTGATTCCAAAGTTCAGGGCAATGAACTCAGTAGCTGCTTGGAGCAAACCCCAGCTAAAGGCATTAACAGTGACTGGGGAGTGGGCAGTGAGCTGCAGGCAGAGCTGGGGGGGATGGATTTCACCACCCATGGACTATGAGGACCAGGACTGGGAGGGCAGCAGAGGAAGGGCAGAGTGTGGTGACCCTGCAGCAGGACAAGCCTCTGGGCAATCCCTGAGCCTGAGTCTCTGTTGATCCTCCTGGACTGGAGCCCTCCTATCACTCCAGTGTCCCCATTCAGCCCTAGGCATGTCTCAATCCCCCCCTTGGAAGAGGCACCACCCTGAGTCCTGGTGTGCCTAGACACCCCTGCTTGGACCTCAGATGGGGCTCACTGGGAAGAGCAGCTCCAGATGTACCTTCAGAGCTCACCCAAATTCCACCCAGGCCCAGTTATTTACTGCAGGGCTTATACTTTCTTCCCTTTTTCCCCCTTCTTTTTCTTTTCTTCTACTGGCATTAAGAGCCTAAAAATAACCTAAAAATAGCCAAACTTCCCAGTGCAGCCGGCAGCACAAAACCAGGTTACCAGTGCCACACAACAGCAGCCAGCTCGTTTGCTCTGAAATCAAATTTGTTAAGGCATTAGTCTCCTCTTCCCTCTCTCCTCCTTCCCTCCCCCATCACAGCCAGCCCAAGCTCCCCTGCAGCCACTGACACAGCTGGCTCTGGGCACAGGGGGGATGTCATGAGGTCAGAGTGAGGGGCAGACACTGCCAGGGGCTCAGCATGTCCACCCACGGGCACCTTGGGAGTCTCATTGCTGGCCGTGCCCCATCCAGCCCCATCAGAGCTCACCCCTCAGCTCTGGGAGCAGCCTGGGCGTGAGGGGATGGATGGTAACTGATGGTTCTCCCTCAGGCTGTGGCGGGGAAGGGGTGAGCAGCAGTGCCCGGCCAAGACAGCTTGAGCTGGGGGCTCCTGCCAGCCCCACCTCAGGACACGAGGAGGAAACGGCTCCAAGGGGAGTGACCCTCAGGTTGGGCAGAGGCAGAAGGCATCTGGACCCTCCAGGGGCTGGCAGAGGCTGTGAACAAGGCTCATTGTGTGCTCTGACTGCAGGTTGTTACAGACCAGTGGGATCCTTCATGAATTATGAGCCGGTGTCCTAGGGTGACTATGATGCTTGTATCCCCAATCGTCTGTTCTGTGTGTGCTGTGTGTTCTGTACCTTTAAGACTGGTTCTGAGAGCGAAGCAGGGAAAGAAGCAGCTCGCAGTTTGTTTTGGAAAACAGTGTTCACTCCTCTGCATTTTATTCTTCCTCGGGACGGTGTTGTTCTCGGAGGCACGGACAGTGGCCCGACAGAGGTGTTTTTTTTGCTTTTAGTTAGTTTAGCTAGCTGAGGCAAAGAAGCTTCCTGGACTGTTTTTTTTCCTTTTGTCTTGGGACTGTTTAAATTTGCTCTGGACTGAAAAAACCCAGAGGAACACCAAGGGCTCGCACCTGCAGCCCACCGGGGCCTGGACCTCCAGAGGGACTGGGACTGGTGGGAGTCTGAGTGAGCTGAGCTACACCCACGGAAAGGACTTCTCTCAGTTTTGCCATCTCTCTTCGGAGTGGCAAGAGGTTTTATTGTTTCATATTATTAATTCCTTATGCTTGTGGGCATTTTGTTAGTTAAATAAATAATTTTATCCACTTTTCTCCAAGGAAGTTCTTTTCCCGGACCGGCTGGGGGGAGGGGCCGTTTGGGTTTGCTCCCCAGAGGAACCCCATTAGGAGGTTTCCTCCCAAATTTGCCCTTAACCAGGACAGCTGGTATTGATCATCTTTGCCAGTAAACACAGAGTGACCTTTATTAAAAATACACGAAAAACTCACTTAGGGAAACTCACTGACTTCTTGCTGCTGACAGATTTACACAAAAAGCAAATTTGTCCCACAACAGGAAATGTGGTGAATGAGGCAGGAGAGGGGAACAAGGCTCCAGCACAGCAAATGCCGCATCCCTGGCAGCTCCTGCACACCAGGACCAGCTGCCCGCTCATCTGGCAGAGCTGCCCATCTGGGCACCCACTACCCCCCCCATTGGACCCCCAGGGCAAGGGTGCAGGTCTCAGCCCTGGGGGAAGCTGCAGGGTGAAAGATGCCTGTCCCTGATGGATGCAGTTATTTGGGACAGGAGAGGGACAGTGTAAATCTGGGAATTTGTTGGGAGCTGCCCACCATTGGTTAGGTCTCTTGGGGTTAGGACAATTAATTTTGTGCAGTACAATAGTGTTGGGGAAGATGAATCAGGGAAACCTTATAAATATGATTGCTTAGCAAAAGATTCTGAAAATATGAAACCTATAATCGAAATAGAAATGAAAGCTTGCTTTGAGTTGTAGGATACTGAGCCTTAGTTACTGTATAACCTGAAAACAATAGCCTAGCCAGCTGAAGGAGAATCCCTCTTGATTGAACAATACTTTTCTGCTGGCTAAGGAATCCAAAGGTCAATGTAGCAAAAGAGAATAGTCTAAAGAGTAGTTTTTAGAGTTTAAAATATAACACAGTATGGTAATGTAGTAGTTCTTATAGGCTATATGTAGATTCTATAGGGTTTTGTGTCATGTACTGGTTGGTTAGTGTAAATTAGAATATTCAACACAAAAGGAGATATAATGTATTGTAACAAGGACCTCACTCTCTGACTCTCCTCTCTGATGCTCTCTCTCTAGCTCTCTTGCGCCTGCGCTCCAACCCCTGCCACCTCTCTCTGGCTCTCTTGCTTTCTCCCCTCTTACCTCTTACCCTCTTGTTCTCTCTCTCCACCACTCTTTGGGACTTCCCTTCAGCCGAGGCTGGTGGCTGAAGGCAAGGCCCTTTTTACCCACGACCCTTGCAATAAAACCACATGTTCTAGAATGTCTCAAGTTGGCAGAGTCCCCTCTCCCTGCCGTCCACGGATGCTCCTACACAATAGCACAACTATTCCTCCTGGCCAAGGTTAAACATCCCAGTGCTGCAGAACAGCCTTTGTGTTGGCCTGACAGAAACCCCTTGTGCTCCCTCAGGAATGCTGCTGCTCCTAATGTCATGTCCATGGATTAGAGAAAGGAACAGCTGTGGCTCAGAACTGGATGGAGATGAAGAGCTCCTCACCCCTCAGCCACCACTTGAGCTGTGAGTGACCCCTTGGACTCACCTGTGGGAAAATCACACAGGATCCACAAGGATCACTGAGTCCAACTCCTGGCCCTGCACACAACCGCCCCAAAATCCTTCCATGTGCCTGAGAGCATTGTCCAAATGCTCTGTGAATTCTTGGGGCCATGACCACTTCCCTGGGGAGCCTGTTCCCATATCCAGCCACTCCCTGTGCATCTGAGGGTCAGAACTGCATGGTCTCCAACCAGTAGATCCCACCAGCCAGGGAGCCCACAACAGCCACAAGTGCATTTGAGATCTAATTAATTTATACATAGGAACACATAGCACCACCAACTCAATGATCTTGGAGGCCTTTTCCAACCTAAATGATCCTATGGTCCTGTGATCCTACTCAGGGCATCTTCAGGATGATGCCTCAGGAGCTCTCAGCATCTCAGCTCAGGAGTGGGAACCAGTCCCCCAAACTGACCTGCAGGTTTCCCTCATCTTTTTTTGTAATTCTGTTTTCTAGACATCAGCAACAATTTGGCTTTTAAGGCTTGTGGGCATTTTTCAGACAAATAGAAACCAATTGGTAAATGCATACAATGATAAATCAATCAACCAATGGCTCAATTTGCACTTGTTTTTTTACCCAGTGCTGAGGAGAGCTGAGTGTAATAAATATGTATGGAAATGTAAATGATGGATCAGTTCCCAAACCAGCTCAGGTGTTTGGTTTGGGAAGCTGTGAATACCTGGGGCCATGTTTGCTCCTCACCTCCGTGACCTGTGCTGTGCTGGGATCCAAGCCAGAGGGACAGGATTTGCATTTTGAGCAAATTTCCCAACTTTACAAGTTGATTGTGCTCAGCTTCCTGCAGACACCTCTCAGCAGAAGGGCTTTCTGGCAGACAAAAACCCCCTTGACTCTAGAATCCTCAAAATATTCCATTTTGGAGCAGCCAGAGCAGATGATGGAGGAGAACAGATTCTCCAATCAGTGCCGGGGCAGGAGGGTTGGGAGCGAGCGGATGCAGCATAGAATGGGATGTGCAGTGGGATGAGATAAACTCCCCAGCTTGTTTGGGCCCATTATGGCACATTATTCATCAAAACACTCAGTTGAAATCAGCCAGCTCCGGGGTTTGTTAATTCACTCTGTTTCAAAAAACCTCAGGCTTCGGAGAAAAAAAGTGCCCAAAATATCTCTTTAACAGACTGCAGCCAAGTGGTCCTAGAGAGGAGCCTGTCATCCCTAGTTATTGCCTTGCTTACATCCCTGTGGAAATTTGGGAATGGTTTCTCTGAGCCGAGAGGGGACTTGAGGAGCTGGATAACTCTCTGCCTTGTTAAAACATTCAGGATATTTTCCTGCATGAAAAGGGGCTGCCAGTCCTTATCCCGGGAGGCGTGTTAATGCAGCATGCCTGGGTGAATTCCTTGCACAGACAAAGGTGATCCCTGTGTCCCATGGGAGGGGGGGCCCTCACTCTGCCCTGATGCTGCTGGTGAGAGATAAATGAACCTAAGAGAGAAAACCTGGGGGCTCACGAGCAAATCTGGGGTCTGTGAGCAGATCTAGGGTCTGTGAACACACCTGGGGTATCTCTAAGCACACCTGAGGTGTCTCTAAGCACATCAAGGGTGTCTCTAAGCGTATCTGGGTGGCTGCACCCACTGTCTCCCTGCCTGGTGAGCAGGGATACTTTCCCAGGGAGGGAGGGCAGGGAGCAGGCTGGGGTCCTGCACCAGTCACCCTCCCTCACCCCCCAAGCCTGTCACTGTCCCATCAGGGGCAGAGGGACAGTGACAGGTGGGATGGTGCCTCTGATTTCCAAGTGCTGGTGGTTTTGGGTAGATTTGACCTTGCTGGAGTTCCTTAGCAACATGAATTCTGACGCCTTCCCTGCCCAGGAACTGCAGATGCAAACGAAGCCCTTCCATCAGCCCCTCCATGGCATCCACATTAGGACCCTTGGGAATGGTGTGGGACCCCCACCATGCCTCAGCAGTGACTCAGAGGGTCCCACTGCAATCCCCCCAATCTATATCTCCTCCTGTTATGTTAAAGGGCAGTCTGCCATGGCTGGAGGGTGTTATCCTGTTGCCCACCTCCCTCCATCCCTGGGGGCAGATGAGCTCCTTTAGAAACCCCATCAAAGCCCCCTGGACATCCAGAACCCTCCCTGAGCTCCTCGAGGTTCAGTCCTAAATCCAGGTTTGTGAACCAAGAACAAATACTCTGGGTTTTGTTCAGACTTTCCAGCCCTAGCACCAAGAGTGTGGCAGCACTTGCCAGCTGGTGACATCATTGAGCCCTTGTGTGAACCTCTCTTGTCTCTGCTTGGCTCACCAGGGCTGATTTCCACTGGTCCAGAATCTCCAGGCTTTGCAGCATTTCCAGGAGAAATCCAGTTTTGTCCTTGTGCTCTCTCAGTCTAGGGATGCTCCAGTGCCACGATTTCCCTGTGCCACCACTACAAAGATAAGGGATCCCAGGTTTGGATGGTTTTGCTCATGAACTCACTGTGGAACAGTTTCAGTCGTGACCTTTGGGATGAACCTGGGCTTCCAAAGGGAACATGGGCTGGGACTGCATGGGAACCGTGAGGGCTCCAAGGAGCCCTTCCAGATCCTGGCAGTGCCTGATCCACCTTCCTAAAAACACGTGTCCACATTGTGAGTGTGGGTAATGCTGTGGTGGGAATGTGGCCAGCTGGCCTCTCCTGTGTCCCCCTTGCCACTCCCCTCGCAGTGTGGGCAGCTCCCAGGGGCTGCTGGACATGCTGAATCCACTGGAGCAGTGGCTGCAAGATGGAGCTGGCAATCTGGTTTCAATAAAATCAACAGATTGTTTCATGGCTGGATGGGAAAGTTGTGAGGCTCCAGGATTTGCTCCTCTGGCAGCTGGATCCTGTTTGTCCATCGCTGCAGCTCCCACCCCATGTCTGCGGAACAGGCTTCCCAGAGAGATGGTCAATGTCCCAAGCCTGTCAGGGTGTCAGAGGCATTTGGACAGTGCCCTTAACATGCTTCAGCTTCCTGAAAGAATCAGGTGGTTGAAACTGATTGATTTTGTCAGTCTCTTCCAGCTGAAAATATAACATTCTATCTTATTCTTATTCTATTCTTACTCTTAGTTTATTTTTATTTATTCTTATCCTTATTCTTATTCTATTCTAATTCTTATTCTATTGTAGTCTATTCTACTTCATTTTGTTCCATCCCATTCCATCTCATCCCACTCTGGGTGCTGTGCTGCTTGGAGCACAGCACCTGCCCTCAGTCCAGGTGGAGGCAGCACTTCGAAATATTGCAGTTTTCTAGGTTTTCTCTATACCTTTCAATTCCAAAAGCACTGTCACTTCTAAGGGAAAAGCCAAGCCTTTAAAGCTGTAAACAGCTGGTTTCCCTCCTGTTGTGGTTTGAAAGCAAAACCAGTGAGACACTCCAAGTCAGAAATACAATTTAATAGGAAGAGAAAAAAAAGTAAAATAAAATAAATGCAATAATACAAAAGACCACTGACAGAGTCAGAATACAACCTGACACCCTGTTGGTCAGGGTGTTGGAAACAGTCCAAAAGTAAGCCCTCCTGGAGTGGCAGATGTGGTCCTGTTGGAAGCAGAGATGATCCTGTGGAGCCAAGGGTCCAGTGATGCGTCCGGTCTTCCTTTGGGACTCCTGTGGGAACACCGGAGTGTCTGGTGACACTTGTGGCTCCTTTTTATCTAGGTGGAAATGGTTTGGCTCCTCCTCCCTGAGTAGAGCATCTCACAATGGGATGATGTAATGTGTCATGTCATTGGTGAGCTTTAATGGCCCATTAACAGAAGATATCTCCATGGAGGTAGTGGAAGACTGAACAGAGATAAGAAACAATGCCCCACCCGGTTTTAACAGCTGGCTTGTTATCAGAAAGGCAGTCACCCCCTCCCTTCTGGAGTTACAACAGATTAAAAAAAAAAACACCTCCTCAACCAGATTTCAACAGATGGAATAGAATAAACATTTTTTTGGTTACAAAACCCAAGACACCTCCTCCTATATAAGAGCAATCTTTAAAAAAACATTAGATGTTTAACAACCTTATTGTTTTTTGAAGTATTTTGTGAAGCTAGACCATTCCTGGGCTCAGTCTGGTATCCAGGCAAACTGGATAACAGCAGGACATATCCACGACAGCATCCCCAAGAGCCAGCCTGGCCTTCATCCCTTGCCTGGCTCTATTGCAGTCCCCAAACTGGCCCAACAGGAATTTCTGCTCTATATTGAAATGAACTTGAGGCAGTAAAGGAGTAAATGTGTAAAGAGAGGGGTGAGCACTCTGTCAGCTTGGTGCAGTGGAACTCCTTCACTTACAGTCCCTTTATCTTCTGAGTTCTGGCAGTGGCCGAGGCAGTGACTCACTCCCAGAGCCTCCATCCTGCAGCGCTATGAATTCCAAACCCGCAGCTGCACTCTCAGTGTTCTGCTCCTGCCAGGACAGAAAACGCAGAGAGCAGGACAAAGCAGCGGTGTTTTGCACCCCATCAGCTAAATTTTGATGAAATCATTTTTATGAATTGTTTAGGAAGGGAAAAGCCCCATTAACTGTACATTTGCTGTTAATTAATAGGCTGCTTTTTCCTTCTCTGGCACAGCACTTCCGAGCTGCCTCACGCTCTGCTCTGAGCACAGCATCCTGGGGGGCACAGGGAGGTGGGAAGTGGGATCCAGGCAGGGTGGGACCTGCAGCAGCCTGACCCCGGGGAGAATGGCTGTTCCCAGCTCCATGCCTGTCGCTGTTGTATTAGGGACAGCTGAATGAGCAACACAGACTCCAAGCTTGTTGGAGGGCATATAGCACAGTTTATTAGAAATCACATCTTTTTATAGACTGTTCTGAGACAGCTGGACATAATTGGTCCTTTAATCAACACCCCTCACCATCATTGGCTAATTAGAAACAACACCCCTTTGTAAACATCTTGCAAGTCAAGTGCAAAACACCAGGTGCAAAGATTGTTTTAATTCTTTCATGAGCTTTCTCACATCTTCCCATGTCAGTGTATGGGAAAGTTATTTGACTTTCTCTCCCACAAGCCTTGTAGTTGTCTGATGCTTGAAAATTTCTCTCTGACCAGGCTGTCAGCATCCACACATGCCCTGCTCCAAATGTGAAACATGAGGATGGGAAAAGCAAACATCCCCATTCTTCTCCCAAACCTCTGCAGGGCTGTCCCATCCCAGTCCATGGGCAGCCCCCCCTGGCACTATGCAATGCCAGCAGGGCAGGCAAGGAGTTCCACAGCTTCTCAGCTTTATTATTTTTAATAAATTCTCTTTTTGTGTATTTATTTTCTGTACATGTCTTGTAAACATCTCTGGAATGTTATTTGAGAGGAACATTGGCTGATATGCCCCAGGAACCAGATGCTGGAGCTGCTGGGGGTGGGAGCAGGGCAATGCCCGATGCCTGAGGGTGCTGGGTGCCCAGGGCTTGCACCAGCCACACACACAGCAGGGAGCTGGGATGAGTGAAAAGTCTTGGCAAATCATTTTCCTTCACAACGATTCTGTCAAAATGCCCACAGGATGCCAAAACATGGGAGAGGAGGGGGCAGTCACACCTGTCCATCTCCCACACAGCCTCTGGCAGCATGACTAAGGGGATATCCACAGTGTCCACAATCCTGGCCCTTGGTAGCACAGGCAGAGCCCCAGCAAAGAGTTCAGGCTGGGAGAGCTGGGGATATTCACCTGGAGAAGAGAAGGCTTCAGGGAGACCTCAGAGCCTCTTCCAGTGCCTGAAGGGGCTTCAAGAGAGCTGGAGAGGGACTTTGGACAAGGGATGGGGGGACAAGACAAAGAATGGCTTCCTTCCACCCCAAGACACAAAAAGAAGGGTCAGGTGGTAATTCTTCCCTGTGTGGTGAGGCCCTGGCACAGGGTGCCCAGAGAAGCTGTGGAAGCTCCCTGGAAGTGTTCAAGGCTGTGCCACTTGCTTCACTAGCCAGACCAGAGAGAAGAGCCCTGCAACTTTTGGTCCAAATTAAAGATGGTTTGTTTTGAGATGCAAATAGTTTGTAATCAGAGGGGGAAAGGTGGAAATAGCCACAACTTAATTTCTACAGTCTAAAATGAATCAGGCATCTGTGGGGTTTTTTTTAATATGTATTTCTTTTATTGGAGTGAGTAACTTTTGTGTGGGCTGAATTAGCTCTAAATGAAAGCAAAAAAGGCATAATTAGAAACTGGTTCACTTTTTTCCTGGTTTCTTCCCCTCTGGAAGGGCAGGAAGTTATGCATTCAAGGTGTGCATCTGGAAGGGATGGACGAGCCCAGCAGCAGGGTCCACCTGGGGGGCAAGGAGGGGGCAGCAGGAGCTGCCAGCACAGCGGACACGGGACCATTCAGTGGCTTTAAGGCTTCTGGAGGTGCAGGATAAGGCCCCCTTCCAGCTGCCAGCCCCACCAGTGGCCATGGCACTGTGAGTCCCTGTAGAAGATATGTCGATGAAGGATGTTTGGGCAACAGGCGGGTCTTCAAAATGCTGTTTATTGTATAGAAATTGTCACAGCAGTCATGGGTCGTGGGTGACAGAGCCACACCTAAAGCTGCCAGCTACAGCTTGTAGGCATGCCTGAAGCCACCTCTGGTTCTGGTTGTTATAGATGCATATTATAAAGTTGGCTTTTCGCAAATATTAAAATGAATACTATAGGTATAATTGTACTGTATTATGTTTTATTAATAGAGTTTAGAAAGGTGATGAATGTATTTTCTGATTGTAACATAGTGTTAACAGTAAAAAGACTAGGTTTTTTCTCTTTGTAATATCTGAACTGACCAAACCAGAAGATATATAGAGAGAGAATCCTTCTACATTCCTGAATTGATAAGATAGAGACAGTGGTGAAAGAAAAGCTACAAGAAGGAATTAATTGATCTTCTGGTATCAGAAAGACTACCAGGCACCAACAAGGACTTTATTTAATAAAATGCTAATTTGGTACAATGGGGCAAGTTTCAAAGGAAGGGGGACCAAAAACCAAGGGAACATCTGGACTCAAAGGAATGTTTGAAAAATGCATATGTAAAAGGTTAATCCTTAAAAACAAGGATTTTGAAGGAGTGGGTGTGCTTTCTGGTGAGGCACCCTCGGCCAAGATACTTTTTCTTTTCTGTCTCCTAATTTTCTATTTTTATTTTTTATTAAACTTATAAATTTTTCTAAGAAAGTGAACTTCGTTTTTCACATGGTTACAATGCATTATATATTTTTCTTTGCCGAGCAGCTTAATACATAAAAACCAATCAGCATCATACACAATACCTTTACCATTATCTGTAGCCTATCATAACTATCATTACCATATTATGTTACAGTTTAAGCTTAAAAATGTTTTTCTGTTTTCTTGCAGTGGAAAATTCTTAGACCTTTTTTCTACTTGGTAAAAACATGTTTTTTGTTTGCCTATGGCATCTTTTGCTTTTCCTAAGACCTATTTCTGCTTGGTGAAAACATCTTCTTTGTGGTCAACATATCCTTTGCTCTAGCCATAAAACCTCCTTCCAACTCAACTTAATCTTTGCTTTCTTAGTTGTCCAGTAACAACTGACTCAGCCATCCTTAATTTAGACATCTTTTATTCTTCTATATCAAAACTTGCTTCCATCTCTATTCCACTTTCAGGTTCCACATTCAGAGAGCCTTCTGCTAAACCTACATATCTGTGAAACTTTCTTGTCAAACTTTCATCTTTCCCAACAGGTCCCTGTCCCCACAGCCAGACATCCCTACTGTGGGAACCTGACTCTGCCAAGCAGCAGGAGAAGGGCTGCTTTGCAAAGGCTGTCGTCTTGATCTTTTTCAGCCTTCCGATGTTTGCATTTTTGTAGTAAAATTTCTTACAGATTTTCATGTAAACAAAAGTAATGTTTTATAAACTGTTCTTCCTGTTTACATTCCTCTCTGGAGAAGGGAAAATTGATGGACTTCTAGTTTAACCAGTGTAGTTGGAGAGGTGTCAACCTTGTTTGTCCAATCCGTGGTCATTGTCCAAAATCTATATAAATTGAAGTCAGAAAATAAACGCCCCTCTTTTTTGCCCTGACAATTGACTGCATGCATGTCCTTCATTTTGTGTCCTATAGCGACAAAAGGCAGCTCCACATGTAAATCTGGGAAGCTCCCTCTTGGGAAGTACATGAGTTTTTCATTTAACATGGTACCACGCTGCATTCTTTCTTTATAAAGAGCTCTCATTTAACTTTAGGCGTGTTTGTACATCTAATTAAAAATGGGTCATGTTTAATTGATTTCATATATCACTGCTGCCACTGCCAGCACAGTCCAGTGATGGTGGCAGTGCTGCATCCCTGGCACAGGCACATGGCTGGGTCCCAGGTGTCGCTTCTGCTCTGCCCTCGTTCTGTTGGCATTGCCACAAGTGTCACCAGATCCCAGTGTCACCATCCCCAGGGAGCTCCCCCTGGCCAGAGGAGCACCAGGCTGAGCAGGGCAGGGAGAGCCTCTCCAGCTGTTCCATGGCTTCCCTCCAGCTCCATGGTGCCCACACAAAACTACTGTGGGCTGGTGGTTTCCAAATCCTCAGGCTGGGAAGGAGGATGCGTCTTTCAGGGCAAGGCAGGAGCTGGAGAGCTCTCTCCATGTCCCTGTCACCCCTGCATGGGTGCTGGGGCTGAGCTGGGATCATGGCACTGCCTGTGCTTCCCATCACCCTGTGCTCAATGTCCCCAGTGTCCCTGCTGTGGCACCACCACAGTGAGGGAAACACCAGCTCCTCGGAGCAGGAGCCTCTCTGGAACACAGGGACAACAGGACAGCAGAGAGGGGGACAGCACTGGGGGACAGGGAGCATCACTGGGGAGCGCGAGCCTCTCAGGACATGTGCCCAGTGTGTGTGCCCAGTGACTGTGCCTGCCCTGCCAGCCCCGGAGCTGCAGCAGTGATGGGCACCGCTCGTCCTGCTCCTGTCAGACCTCTCCCAGGGAACTGAATCCAACTGTCAGCAAAGAGGGGATAATGAGTCAGCTCCCACCAAAGGCTACACTATTACCTAGCAGCTTAATAATGAAAACTGTCATAATTCCTGCAATAAGGAAAGATAAATAAGTTATTAAAAGAAGAACCTGCCACCCTGCCTGGGCAGGGCACTGCACCAGAGGGATATTAACTGCTGACCACAACCTGCCTGTTTGAGGAACGGAGAGGGATACCCTGAGTGCTCCAAGGAAGAGCTCTTTCTCCTCCAGCTGGCTTGGAGAGAGCTTGTGCACCTGGCACAGTGAGAGCCACCACTCCTGCTCCCATTCCTACTCCTCCTCAAAGCTGCAAAGACAAATACAGCCCCAGGAAGGGAGATGGGGCTGCAGGGGGAGGGACTGAGGGTGAGGAGGGGCCAGAGCAGGCTCTGAAGATCTGATCACCCCAAATCCAGAGCAAGGAGTGCATTAATGAGAGTTTTGCTGAGCACTGTCAGTGGGACCCTCTGCTGCAAGAGCACCATGGGACCAACCTCCAGAGCAGCCCTGTGGCAGTATCTGCAGCTGATGCTGTGCAGAGAAGGGGCCGGTGCAGCCTCCACACTGGACCCTGCTCAGCTCCACAACCAAAACCACTTTCCCCTCCCTTCCAAGCTCCCCTGGTTGGGGCTCAACTTTAGCACCTGTCAATAAGTGACACAGGAAAAGGCAGCTCTGATGTGGTGAGAGAAAGGTGTGAAATGGTAAAGGAAGGAGGAAAGAAGTGACTTTCCTTGCCCAGCTGTATTTTACTGGGAAGACATCCATGAGCTGTTCCATCTCTGGCCAGGAATGGTGAGGCCCTGGCTGCTCTGCAGAGCTGAACAGAATAAATGACCTTCATAACACTTTCTCTCTGAAATCCTCCAACTTTCCACTAATCAACTGTTGCAGTGCATGATTAAGCCTTTCAAAGTTTTATATGTAATTTATTTATTTTGTACTTGGTATGTCCCTTCCCGAATCCTCTCACCCATCCCCTGATCCCCTTGGTATCTCCCAGAGGGGAGCCCCTTGTCAGTCACCCTGGAAACTTGAAGAGAGATCATCTCCCATTTGGCCAGGTGCTCAGGCACCTGCCCTCTTCAATTGTCCTGCTAAGTAACCCACTCTAGAACCTCCCAACCCCTTCCCATCCATTGGCCCGAATTCTCTTGTGGCCTCAGGCTATGTCCTGGGGTACATAAGGGAGAAGGACAGGCCGAGCCTTGCCTTTTGCACGTGGAGCTGCAACAATAAACACCTTTCAAACCCACTGCAGAAGCCCACTCTTCATTCCAAAGCCTCACCCACGCTTCCAGCTAACAGATCTGAGGAACCCACAAGAACTACCGCAGTTGGTCTGGGGTAAGCAGCCTGCCGGTAGCAGCTCCCCAGAAAGAAACCGCTGCAATCAACAATGTGGTTGTCAGGGCAGTCCAGTCACTTTATATAAAAATCGCTTCTTCCTTCCTGCTTGAACAGTCATAGAATCTTCCCTGGACCCTATAGCAACACATTCTCCTCCCTGCTGTCTTCTGGGGGTGAGTAGTCCCCAGGCCTTCGCCCCCTCCCACATCCCCAGCTGTGCCCCCATCCCCACTGGTGTGAGCTCCTGGGGGCTTAAAAAAATAGATCATTTATTGTGGCACCTCCCTCTCTCTCTGAGCTACCTCAGTGCCATTTTTAGCCTCAGCACAGCGCCTGGAACCGTGTTTTTTAATCACTGTGTTTACATGCATCTTCTGGAGCTGCTAAAGTGTCCTGACAAGCCTCTGGAATCAAAGGTTTGTAGCTGCCCCAGGGGCAAGGAGCAAAGAGAAAGAATCACCTGGGCTGCCATGGGGATGGCCCAGGAAGGGCTGCAAGAACATGCCTGGCACAGGCAGATGGGCCCCGGGCCATGGCCCTGCCACCCACGGCAGCGCAGGCCCTGGCACGCCACACTCCGGCAGCATGGTCCACAGATGCCAGCAGGGACCACAGGCGAGTTTCCACTCTTGGCCAGGAAAGAGCCCATAAAGTTAGTGAACATCTTAAAAATTGAGCATCTAATGAGGCCCGTCCTGCAGCCAAGGCCTGGGTGCCATCTGGGCCCTGGCTCTGCACTGTGACCTGCCCGTCCTGGCAGATGAATCCCACAGCACCTGTGTGGGTGTGGGGCTGTGGGGACAGAGCAGGCCCCAGGACATGGTCACTACTTAAATGGCCTGAGGACACTGGAGAGAAGTGGGGAAGATCTGGCATGACACTGAATTGTCTCACCAAAGCTCTTTGCTCTTCGAGTCCCAGAAACATTTTACTTCCTGAAAACCCGTTTTCAGGTCTTGCTGTCACTGGTTCATGTTCCCTCAGCCAATAAGGGGTGGCTGTCTGGGAAAGGTCATTCTCCTGTGCCCTCAGGCTAAAGACAAGGGCTTGTCTGTGGTGCCATCACCCTGATGCCATGGTGCCATCTCCTCTGTGCTGTGCATCCTCACTACCAAAGCCAGGCAGCAGCAGTCCCACCTGTGGCCATCTCAGAGGGACCTGAGGGCTGGGCTGAGGGCAATTTGTCAGAACTTTCCATCCCTCTGTGTAGGATCATCCGTGGACAGCAGGGAGAGGGAACTCTGCAGACCTGAGACATTCTAGAACACGTGGTTTTATTGCAAGGGTCTTGGGTAAAAAGGGCCTGCCTTCAGCCACCAGCCTCGGCTGAAGGGAAGTCCCAAAGAGTGGTGGAGAGAGAGAACAAGAGGGTAAGAGGTAAGAGAGGTAAGAGAGGTGGCAGGGGTCAGATCACAAGGGGTAGGAGCTAAGAGAGGGGATGCAAAGAGAGAAGGGAGCAAGAGAGGAGGGAGCAAGAGAGCCAGAGAGAGCAAGGTCCTTGTTACAATACATTATATTTCCTTTTGTGTTGAATATTCTAATTTACACTAACCAACCAGTACAAGACACAAAATCCTATAGAATCTGCATACAGCCTATAAGAACTACTACATTACCATACTGTGTTATATTTTAAACTTTAAAAACTACTCTTTAGACTATTCTCTTTTGCTACATTGACCTTTGGATTCCTTAGCCAGCAGAAAAGTATTGTTCAATCAAGAGGGATTCTCCTTCAGCTGGCTAGGCTATTGTTTTCAGGTTATACAGTAACTAAGGCTCAGTATCCTACAACTCAAAGCAAGCTTTCATTTCTATTTTGATTATAGGTTTCATATTTTCAGAATCTTTTGCTAAGCAATCATATTTATAAGGTTTCCCTGATTCATCTTCCTCAACACCTTTGTGCTTTCCTGGCTGGGAACAACACAGCATCCAGTATGTGGATGAGAAAGCCCTTTGATGTCTTGGCTCTTGCTGCAGTAGGAGACAGCCTCATCCCAGCCCACAGCGCAGGATTTCCTCTCACATCCCACTGGGCAAAGATGACTGGGGCCATGCCCCCTCTCCAGCCACCCCTCCCTCCCCCTGCTCTGCTCTGGCCATGCTGAACCTGACCCATCCCTCCCCCAGGTGCTGCTCCCCTACCTCTGCCCTGGCCCAGGCCCTGTTTCCAGGGTACTTGCCCACCTTGGTGCTCCTCTGGAGACTCTTTCCCCCAGCCTCTCTCCTCCTGGCCAGCCTCCTGCCATCCCTGCCCTCTACTGCTCTCCTGCTGCTCATAAAAATATATAGAATATAGAACATTATTTTATGATGTACTATAAAAAAAAACAAAAAACAACCTGTAACTAGGAGACATGTGTCAAACCTCAGCAGCACGTGCAGGAATGCCTTTGTCCCAGCTGTTGCTGGATTGCCTGAGTCTGAAGACTTTTCAGGACAGGAACCTTGTTTTCTTGATTTCTTGATTTTTTTTTCCTGGCACTGGGCAGCAGTGGTGGCTGTGCACAGTCAGTGATGCCATCTGTCCTTTGGGTCCCATCTCCTGAGGCCCTGCCCAGGGCTCCCTAAACCACAGCTGGGAGTGTGGGTATCAGTGGAGCTGCAAAGTGTGAGGAGGGGCAGGAGCAGGGACCCCCCCATTGTACAGAGGATGCTGCTGCAGTTATTGCTCCTCAGCTCCTGTACCTGTCAGAGCCCTCTCCCTCCTTCCTCAGGGTTGAGCCTGTGCCCATCTGGGACCTGTCAGCTTTTCCTGGGGTTTCACTGAACTGCTGGTTCCTGCACAGGTGATTTGGGGCACCCATGAGCAGGGAACTGCTTGTCTTTCCTATCCGGGCTGACGTCAGACCCTAAACAATCAAGGGATTCCATCCCACACCAGTATCCACACCTTGAGGTGCCAGCCCCACTCCCCAGGCTGCCAGCCCCACACTAGGAGGTGCCAGCTCCCGGTTCTCCCTATTTTCCTTCCCCTCCTGGGCTGGTGAACTTTCCTACAGCCCTTCAGCCCCAGCTCCATAAAGCTCCCGATTCATTCCGCAGATATTTCCTACACTGGGGCTTTCCGCAGCATCTGCTGGTTTGAAGTGCTCCGTTTATTCATCCTGGGGGTACCATTACTTTCTGCTTTAGCAATTCTGCCTGCTCTGAAGTCTCTTCCAGGCTCCATCCACGGGAGAGAAAATTGATGAAAGAATAATAATGATGATTGTTATAAATATATATTTCATTGCGGTGGTCCTTGGTGCACGTGTTCGTCACTGATGAGGAGACCAGAGGGCGAGGGGGTGCTCAGTTCCCAACAGGCTCCCAATGGCAGATGTATCCTCATGCTGCTGCTCTCCTCCTCCCCTTCCTCTTCCTCCTCTTCCTCCTCTTCCTCCTCTTCCTCCTCCTCCCAAGGCACCCCTGTCTGTTCTCCCCAGAGGGTCTCAAGTGGGTCTTATGGCCAGAAGAGCTGGACATCTCTGGAGACAGGATCCTGGTAGTGCCTGTGAGACCTGTCCTGGGCAGGCTGGAGCCACTTCCAAGCTCATCCATCCATTGAGATGGCAGGAACAGGGATCGGTGGGGAGAGCAGCTAAGTTGGGAATAGAGCCTTACAAAGTGGGGTATGGGGAAGAGATGCACAGCCAAGTCTCCTGGCCTCTGCCTCCATTTCTCCATGGATTTCTGCTCTCATCCAGCTTAAGGGAAACATAAATCACCAATAATTTCACCCATAAATGATCCCCATTGGCACCAGCAGCACATTTCCCCTCTGCTCAGGGGATTATCCAACCAGGGATTCTGCAAGTGAGTGCAGAGGATCCTTCCCCTTCTCTTAAAGGAAATCTTTTTTCTTTGTTTCACCAGCTGTGGATAATCCCTTTCTCTCCACATTCTCAGCCACTGCAGACTGAGGATGCTCTGGGCCAGTGTCCCGGCCCTCGTGGCCACTCAACCTCCTCCACTTCCATTTCCTGCTGCACAGAGTTTCAGGTATTTCCTGTAGACACTTTAAAATTCCTCAAGGGCTTCTCCGTTTCACCTGCAGTGGGATGGCCTGGAAGCAGGGCAGCAGGAGCTGCGTGGAGTGGGGTACCTGGGAAGGCTTTGTACGGATCAGCATTCCTTGGCTCATTTTCCCACTGGCCTTCCCACTCTGAGCAGCCCTCCCCTCCCTGCAGATCAGACCAGAGAGCTGTACACGGGCTCTCCTGGGTCTGAATATCAGTAAATGCAATTCCATCTGCAGCAAGGATAACGTTACCACTGCTGGCTCATCCCTGCTCTGGCCAGGAGCCATCTGTGTGCTGGGGGCTGTGCTGGGGACACACACGGATGCACGGAGAGCACCAGCCCATGGGGGTACTGTTACCTAAAGATGGAAATTCATCTCCAAGGTACTTGATCTCCCCTAAACTCCTTTGCTGTAACTCTTCCAGAGGACATTTGTTAAATCTCTCTAGGGATGGAGACTCTACCACTGCCCTGGGGAGCCTCTCTCAGTGCCTCACTACCCTTCTGGGGAAGAAATTATCCCTAATATCCAACTGAGCCTCCCCTGGCACAGCTTGAGGCTGTTTCCTCTCATCCTGCCCCTGTTCCCTGGGAGCAGAGCCTATATCGACCTGGCTGCACCTTCCTGTCAGGGAGTTGTGCAGTCAGAAGGTCCCCTGAGCCTCCTTTTCTCTGAGCCCCTCCCAGCTCCCTCAGCCACTCCTGGTGCTCCAGACCCTTCCCTATCTTTGTTCCCTTCCCCGGACACACTTCAGCCCCTCAGTGTCTTCCTTGTCTCTCCAACTCTACATCTTTCAGCACAGGAAGGTGGGAGAAAGATAGAAATACATCAATCACCAGAGCTTGTGCAAATGTAGATGCAAAATCTGGAATTTTTTATCTGCTGTTAGACCAGTCATAACCTCTGCTGGAGCCCCCTCCCAGCATGGTCAGAGGCAGCAGAGCTCTCCTGTCCCCTCGGGGTCACCATCTCCTTCCCCACCTCCCATGCTGCTCCAGTGGTGCATCCTGCAGAAAGGAGCAGCTCCCTGCAGAGCACCCTGCTGTGGCCATCCCAGCCTCATGCTTGCAGCAGATCCTTCCCAAACACTCTGAGATCCAAATGTAAATGGACAATTCAATGGAAAACCTGCAGCTCAGCTCAAGCAGAAGGTCAGGGATGTTGGCTGAAAGGCTGTTTCTGAGCCCAGAGAGAGACCATGCAGCCCAGAGGGTCTCAGCTTCCCTTGTTTGCTCCCGAGGAAGTTGGTTCTTATGGCAATTTGTGCTTCAATAAACATGAAATAAAATCCATTCTGCCCTTTCCCTGCTGGCGTCATCCCCATTTCCCTCTGTTTATCACATCATATCCGTCGTTCCGGCAACCACGGCAGCCCAGGCAGGGATGTTGGTGGCAGGTGGGGCCTGTGCCAGCCCCACATCCCAGCACAAGGATCCCGCTGTCACACAAGTGTCTCCAGTGGGGCACACCACAGGGAGGGAGGGGGGCTGGGAACAAACCCAAGATGGGAGAAAACAGCCACAGAAAAGGATGCTCTTGGCAGGAATAGGTACTGGCCCCAGGCAGCACCCACGGGAGTGACTCTGGAAGTGTTTGCCTGTGGGATCTGCAGACATGGACATCCACCCCCATGGCCTGGCTCTGGCTCCAGGACAGACACAAACAGAACTCCCAGCTCAGACAGAGAGTCTGAGAACAGTTTGGTGACTTGCTCCCAGTGCAAATCCCTCTCTGCATTCACTCATGCCCTCACACCTCATGGGGCCCATCCTCTGCCTGTGCCTCCCCTGTCTTGTCACCCTCCAAGTTCACCCCTTCGCCCCTGCAGTCGGGAGCCCGTTCCCGGTGGACTCATTCCCTTTAGCCCTGTATCGGTTCGGATTCAGAGCTCTTTGTCCTACCGCTCCCAAGAGATGTTGCAGACCCCACTGAGGACAGCGCAGCCCGCGGGGTTCCCCCTGCTCCAGGCTTCGCCTCTATACAGGACATACTCCCATAGGAGCGACAGCCCGGTCCCACGTTCCTCCCGCGGTCTCCGCCTGCCCCCGCGCGGCGGCTCTGGGCACGGACTCGCGCCCACGGACAGACCCACACCCACGAACGGACCCGCACCCACACAGAATGACACGCATCCACCAGGTAACCGTGCCCAGACACACGGACAGACCCGCAACAGTTTGAGACAGACGAGGGTCACTGGGAGGGAAGAATGATGGGAAGGATGGGAGGGAAATGCTGAAACACTGGGGGAGATTTACTTCAAAGAGAAGACACTATTCAGAGAGTGGTGGGGCCCTGGTACGGGTTTCCCAGGGAAGCTGTGGCTGCCCCATCCCTGGAAGTGTCCAAGGCCAGGTTGGACAGGGCTTGGAGCAACCTGGGGTAGTGGAAGGTGCCCCTTAACTTAAGCTTCTCGTGCCAATGGGGATGGGATGGGTCCTATCTGCTGGAAACTGAACCTCCTGGAGTCTCCAGAGGCAGCCTCATCTGGATTGATCCTACAGGCAGCTCTCATGTCTCCCTGCCCTACGCTCTCTGTGGGCACCAGAACCTCACTTCTACATGCCCAGGAGGGACACAAGAACTGTCGAGCAGCCAAGGGAGGGGGTTAAATGCCGGGGTCACCAAGCCTTGTGCAAGAGTCAGTGAATGAAGATTAACCAGCCACAGGGAGTTGCTTCACCTCTTATCAGAGAGCTGCTCTCCCCTCCCCTGCAGTGACTCATGCTCTGCTGAGCCCTTCCCACCTCATCTAGGACTTGTTACAGCCCTGGACCACACTCCCTCTCCATACAGATGGGGATTCTCATGGAATGTCTGTCTCCTCCTCCTCCTCCTCCTCCTCCTCCTCTCCAGTGTTTCTGCTTCTCAGGTGTCCCCTGCCCAGGTAACATAGCTGTCCCCTAAGCAGGGATCCCTTTGGCTTTTCCCCACTCTGGAGACAGCCCTGGAAAGGGGATGCTCCCCAAAGGATCCCCCTTTCCCAGAAGCTGTTCATGCCCATTTTCTGCCTGTTTGGTTTGGCTGGCAATCCTCCCCCAGGCCAGTGTAACTCTGCCCTGCAAGGGGAAGGAGGCAGACACCCAGATTCCAGGGAATGAATCCAGGTCCATTGGTTCCTGGTGACAAGCTGCCAGCTGACATTTCTGAGGAGCTGAACACATGCCCCTCGGTTTGGTGAGGTTTAATTTAACTGTCTCAGAAGCACACACGTCTTTCAGAGCTGGGGACGGTGATGACTTGAGGAGGGAGCAGAGCTAAATCAGATGTCAAACACTGATTCCTCCACGCATCTCCAGGGCCTGACAGCTGGAGTCACTCTCACCATCTGTCTTCCCGCTGCAGCCCCCAGAGAAGACACACTCTGTTAGCTGTTCCTCCAGCTAACAATGGAAACAGTGAGAGAACAAATGCACTCATTTCCAGGCCTATGGATTTTCCATTCAGGGATTTCAGGAACACGCTGTGTTGGGGAAAGTGCTCTGTTCATCCCAGTAACAGGACACAGTTCCTGTGCTTTGCTGTTACAGGGACATGGATGAACCATCTCCTCCCCATCCCCTGCCCAGGGCACCCTTCAGGCAGGTGCGTCAGGGCTTTCTGATTTTCAGAGGAAAAACTGTCTGAAAGATCGTATTTATTGTTCCTTGTGCTCTTGTCCTCACCTCAGGCAAGCTTGGAGACCAAAGGGGTTGGCCAGAATCTTGGGACACATGATAAAAGCATTTTGTCTCCAGATAGGACACATCTTGTCAGAAATGAGTCCAGAATTAATAAACCATCTACCAACAGCCAAGTGCATTGTGTTAACTCAGAAGTAATGAGGTCGTGGTGCATCACCAGGAGTCTGGGACGCAGGGGGAGAAACCAGCTCGAAAAAACACTGGATTAGACCACACCTGGATGCAAACCCTGCTTCTTTCTTCATGACTGAAACCACTTAATAGTTTATGTTCCTGTCATCAGAGCTCCATCGCAAGCTCCCAGGAAAGCAGAAGGGGAAAACCGCAGGTACCACAGGAACCAACCCAACCCAGGGGGATGCAGGAGCTGGCGAGGGGGTGGGGGGCTCAGGCAGGTCTGGCCTCTGTCCCCCCAGCAAAGACCCTCTCGGAGATCCCAGAGCCCTGCCCTGGCCCTGCAGGGACCTGTCCCCACCGTGCCCACGGCTGGGACTGTGGGTGATGCTGCTGTGCCAGATGAACCAGGAGGGAAGGCTGCAGGCTCTGCCAGTCCAACACATCCCAGGGAGCAGGAGGAGGAGGTTGAGGGCACCTTCCTGCTCTCTCAAGTTGTCCCCCTCCACAGCAGTTGTTCCCAAAGTGTTCTTGTTCCTCGGTGGCAGTGCACTCACAAAATGTGGACAGAGCATCCCTTTGCAGTTTTCCAGGTTACAGGTGTCTGGAGCTTTGGGAAAATGACTCCGTGGTGGGGTGACATCTGAATCAGAGTTCTCACATTGAAAGGGAGCTGCAGTGGGACAAACCCTTCTCCCCAGCTTTGCATATTCATTCATTATGATTTACAGGCTAATCCTGTGCCCCTTCCTGTGCCCTGACAGCCTCAGCACCCACCCATACTTGAATCACCTTTTTCCCTGCAGACTCTGGCTTAGACCACCCATGGGAGTGCCAAGGCCTCCTCCTACTCCCTGCCCTCGGTGTCTCAGGGGAGCCACCTCCCTCTGAGAGTCACCCAAGGGTGTGGAAAGCAGCTGGGAGCAAACCCCAGCTCTGAACATTCCTGTGCATGGGGGGCTGATCCTCAAACTCCAACCATGGTCCAGCCAGAGCTGGTCTCTGCTCTGCTGTGTCTCTGCCACACTCTTCCCCAGTCCTTCTTCCTATGCTGTGTTCTGGCAGGTTTTCCTCATCTTCCCCATCCAGCCACTCCAGATATCTCTTCCTCAGCTCCTGCAGAGGTACAAGAACATCTCTTTGCACAGGCACAGTGATGCCTCATCTTCCTCCTGTCCTCCCTGTGGGTCCCTGACCCACATTCCCACTCCCACCCCCAGTATTTAGCTGTGCCATCAATCCACGAATCCCTCAGGCACTGCCTACAGCAGGAGCATCATTCCAGGGCTGGTGAAAACTCCCAGAGGGTGCTGGACAGAGGATTCCTGCCCCGACTCCTCAGGAACCCTCTGCCTTTGTTCTGGAAATGCTCTTGGGCAATCCCAACACAGTGGAGGTTAATCCAGGCTCTTGTGCATGAAAACCAAGCCAGATGAAGTGATATATCAGCTCTTCAAGCTGCAAGAGACAGCAAACCCAACGGACTAAGGGTTCAGACATGCTCTGCTCGGATCAGTGATATTTTATTCAGCACTGATTTGCAGGTCTTTGCATTCACAACAACATTGCAATGGCTCTGGTTTCCAACAATGGCAAAACCAGGCTTGGGCAAGATGGGAGGGAGCTCATCCTCTCCCAGCAGCTCAGCTCCCTCAGCATTTCACACTAGAGCAGGGAACAATTCTGCAAACCATGAGCTGAAAAGTGACACATTTCCCTCCTTTGTTTTCTCATCCATCAGCTCAAATTTTCCTCTTCCCTAGTTCCTGGAAGGCTCTCTTTGTAATTAACTTCCCAGGAACACGGGAGCCCCATTGTGCTGTGAGCTCCTCGGCTGCAGAGGTGGCTGAGCAGGACAATCCATGGGAAGCTGCTTCGGGAATGCCTGGCCTGAGCCTGGTGCTGCCCTTGCCCCGAAGTCTCCCTGGGTGTGTGGACACAGATGGGCTGTCCAGAGAGGGTAGGGCTTGAGCACACCCTGACCCCCAGGGGCTCATCCCGTGTCAGCCCTGGCAGCTCCCCCATCCCAGGGATTTTGTTCAATCCAGGTGCACTTTTTAGTGGATTTTGTTAAATTAAACATGTGATCCCATATTATCTGACCCAGCTCTGAAGTCTCCCAGGCTCAGGCAAACTCTGCTGCCTCAGCTTTTCATTTTCATGTTTATTTACTGCCTTTCAGATTGCCTGGGCTGCACTGTGCAGCCTCAGAGGAATGAATAACCTGTACCCTTCCAGACCAGATTGATTAGATGGATTTGATTAATGAGCTGTCCTAGGGTGACTTTATGATGCTTGTATCCCCAATCATCTGTTCTGTGTGTGCTGTATATTGAGTTCTGTGCCTTTAAGACTGGTTCTGAGAGCGAAGAAGGGAAAAAAGAAGCGTGCAGTTTGTTTTGAGAAAACAACGTTCACTCCTCTGCATTCTTTCCTGGGTTGGTGGTGTTCAGCTGAGGCACGGACAGCAGCAGGACTGAAATTTTTTTTGCTTTTAGTTAGTTTAGCTAGCTGAGGCAGAGAAGCTTCCTAGACTGTTTGTTTTTGGTTTTTTTTTCCCTTTTCTTGAGACTGTTTAAACCTGCTCTAGACTGAAAACCCAAAAAAGCACCAAGGAGCTCACACCTGCAGCCCACTGGGGCCTAGACCTCCAAAGGGACAAATAAAAGACTGACCGAGCCGAGCTACACCCACAGCAAAGACTTTCTCCATTTACCATCTCACTCCAGAACAAGTTTTATCATTTCATATTATTCATTCTTTATGCTTGTGGGCACTTTGTTAAATAAATAGTTTTTTCCACTTTTCTTTGAAAAAGTTCTTTTCCTGGACCAGCTAAGGAAAGGAGTCTTTTGAGTTTGCTTCCCAGAAGAACCCTGTTTGAGAGTTTTCTCCCAAATTTGCCCTAAACCAGGACACGAGCCCAGCTCCCCTTGAGGACTATCCCAACTAAAATGCTGGAACCAGCCAGTGTGTTACAGCACCAGGACCTATTGATTTACGGGAATATGAACAAGGGATCATTTAGTGACTTCATCAATGCCGTAACAAGAGGCTGTAAGGGGTTGGGTCACAGCTGGTTCATCAAAGGGAGATTGTTCCCTCTCACTGCTCAGCCAAGTAGTGCCTGCAAACATCCATCCATCCTCCCCAACCCGGCTGGACCTGTGTGGTCAGGGGAACAAGGAACCAGAGCAGCCAACTCGATCTCAGTGGGATTGAGTGCACACGGGTGCTGGAAACCACAGAGAAAAGGCAAAATACTCAGGAGAGCACAGTGTGGGTTTCTCCACACCAAGGTCAAACCTGGAGCTTTGCCGGGAAGGGGAAGCAGGGCAGGAACACAACTCACGCTGGGCTGGGGTGGACACAGCTGTGCTGGGGGGAGCTGCCAGGACCAGCCTGAGCCCCCGTGTGCCCAGGACCATCTCTCTAAAGGGGACAGACATGTGACAGAGTGCTCAGCCCAGCTGTCCCCATCCCAGCTCCCACACAGACCTCACCCTGCTCACCCCCGCAGTACCCCAGAGAAGGTGCCGCATTACCGTTACGATTTGGGACGGCTCAGATAATGATACATGAACTCCGGTTCTTCGGAGGGCATTATAGCAAAGATTTATTGAAAGACAGACTCTTTTATACAGTGTCTTGGTACAATCAATATGATTGGTCATTTAGATCAACACCTTCTTGTAAACATCTTTACCAGTAAACAAGTTGGAAAAACACCAGGTGTCAGGAGAAGGATATCTACAAAGATTGTTTTGGGTTCCTCCTTATGAATTCCCAGGCCAGACTGAGAGAACACTAAGTTCCCACAGGCTTCAAGCCACTGCCTGGAGCCTGAAATCCATGTTCTGACCACTGTCAGTTCCCACATCTCACCCCTTTGTTTTTAAGGTGGAAGGCAGCATATGTAATCCCCTGCAGGGCCCTTGCAGAAAGAACAAATATGGCACAAGAGGTCCCTTTAGTAATTTACTGGTCACCGAATGGAACCTCAATTAGACACTGATTTAGAGTAATCAGGGAGAACATGCTATCAAATCCTTTCGTGCACCACCATTGAGTCTTCTTGTTCATTCTTGCAAGAAGCCAATTACTAACTCTAATACAATCAGTTGCTAATTCTAATACAGTAGACAAAACATTGTCAGTCTGCTCAAAATGGCAGTCTAACTTGTCAACACTCACTACTCAAAACAAAAAGGATAGAATACTCATTTTCTACTTGTAGAAAAATCATCTGAATGATGATCAGCATCCTGATCATCACTCGAGTGTTGCCTGTTGGCCACATTCAGGTTTTGATGTCATGAATCAGGACAAACGCACCTTGCAGGTATTATTCATCGTACCCCAGTGTCTGTGGAAATGGAGGCATACCTACAACCCCAAGTGATAAGCTCACATGGGCCCTCCCACTTATAGTGGTTAGATCCCGTACCCAGACTTTCACTCGAGGCAGCTGCATCTCGACTGATGACTGCAACGAAAGGGAAGTAATTTAGAATGACAAGACTGTTTGCATTTTGTGACACTGCAAGGTGATCAATTGCATATAGAACCTTTTCCAATTGACTGTGCGGAGTTTCTCCAGGCATTCTCCTTTTTTGTTTTGACAGAACACACCTTAGGATGCCATGAGCGCGTTCAACAATGGCTTGATCAGTTAAATTACACGTGCACATATTTGAGTTGGCCAAATTCAGCAACATGAATGACATCTGTTTACCAAAGCTGCAAGGCTTTCAGGCCTCTGGGGTTTGCCCCCTGCTGATAAAGGTGCAGCAAGGCCATGACAGTCAGCACAAGAACTGACAATGTCATGAACCTCAGTTGGCGTTGACTGAAACTGCTTCTGCAGAATATGTGCGCTTTGATGGAAAATCATGCAACACTTTAACTTGCACAATTTGTCAGGCTGAAGTGCTACCCATGTAGGGTTAGCTAACTTGTCAGCCCTGGGATTACCTTCCATTATGAAACATGATAAGTTGGAGTGACTCCGAATGTGCATGAACAATCCAAACATTTGGTTATGTCTGCTACATAAGCAGATTCAATGACCAAATTCAGGGGTATTTGAAGAAATTGTTGGAATGTCATGGCCACAGCCCTCAATTCAATCATTTTTGTGGTCCAAGCCTGATTTGTGACTTTATAGCATTTGCCAGTCAGATCCAGCCTGTCAAGTAACAACGGCTTTTCCTGTTTTTCTGAACCATCAGTAAAAGACGGTGGTCCTTGCACTAGCACCTGCAATGACAAATTGGTTGGTTTTATCAATTTCAGTAATTTTTGACTGGGCAGGTGATAAACAATCTGCCCTGCAAACTTGTAGCACATTTTGCAAAGGAACACTGTCCGCTGTTAACAAAGCTCCATTAAAAGTCTTCCTGCTATATTGGAAGAACAATTTTTGCAGGATCTGCTGCCATTAATTGTAAACACCATTAACAGCATTTAATTATCAAATTAACAATTAATTCAGACAACATGGATGCTGGGTTTTTTTTGGGGGGGGGGGATTTTGTTTGTTTTGTGGTTTTCTGGGGGTATTTTTTGTTAGCAAGTGCATGTGAAGATGTGTGTCAGGGCCAAAATGACAGCCCATGGCCATGCTAGCAGCTGACAAGATGACCTACTTCCCAAAGGAGCAGAAAGTCTACTCCAATAAAGACTGCAAGACTGTGCAAGACTGTACAGGCCAAGTCTTGTAGTTCTACTTTGAATCTCCAAACACTGTCAGAGCTTTTAGAAATCTGTGTATTTGCACTTACACTTTTTTACAGTTGTAGGAAGTATTGTGAAAATACCAGAGTGAGCTGTATAGGCTTTGTAGCTTGTATATTTTTCTTGATGGGGCAGAGAGACCCATTGCAGGATGTGCAGGATCGGACCATTGTTTACTCAATTGGCCAATGATACCTGTAGGATGTAAACCTGAATTACTGATGAAAACAGAAATATCAATGGATAGATTTGCTTGATGGACCTAATTCAACATGATCCCAATTACCACAAAGTCAAACCATAGCATTTGGTAACTGCAAAGCACACCAAAGGCACGTGAAATATTACATGATGTTAGCTAGAACATCCTTTTAGGAAAATTAAGATGAATAATTTTGCTTTAAAGTCCAAATAAATGAAACTCAGGGAAAGGTCCATTAGCACCAGGATGTTGATCATTGGCATCACTGGATGTCTTCTTCAATCCTGAAACAGGGAATAACTTGAGGAAGATTAGTGGAAGCACAGTACCATGATGCTGACACAAGGCTTTTGTTGTCAAATTGTCTGTATAATTTCCAGACACATAATTGTCTCTTTTGCAGTCACTCTTCTGTTTGTTCTTCTAGCCACAAAGGCTATGCAATGTGTTCCTTTTCACTCCTCAAAGGTGATGGGTGTCTGATGTGACTGCTCGAACCTGGTGATGAGAAAACACAAGCATATCTTCTCCTTAATTAATAAATTGTCAGACTTTACTGTTGATAGTAAATCAAAATTTCCAATTTGATAATTCATTTCCCAAATTTCTAATATAAGTGTTACATTATTCAAATTTATGTGTTGTCCATTGTAGTGATGCACCCCACACACCCAGCAAGTGTTTTCCATATAGGGAAAAGTTTACGACTCACCCCTTCAGGTAAAGAACCCAGAAACTTCGATACCCTCCTGACAAGGATTGGCTCAGGGCCAAGAGAGAAGCATCTATTGGACCTTGTCACCATTCTTCACAGCCTGTATCTCTCTCTATTGGCTGCAAGCCAGGTTCTCTCTCCTAAAACATTCAGTATTTAAGAAAGAGCACAAAAGGAAGTAGAGGCTTTTCAAGGTGTTGTAGCAAGGTGCAAGAGATTTCTCAGGCGTCTGTGCACGGCTTATCATTTGTTTTCTGTAACATTTGCTATTTTGTTATTTTTTCTTTATTAAACCTTTTGATTTACAAAACACCTTTGAGGAGCAGTCTCGCTCAAATTAATTATAGCCACTTTTCTGCCAGGCTGGCCCTCAGAAGTATGGGTCAAACCCACAGTCCATAAATTCCATGAGCCCAGAAACTGCAGACAGCTGAACAGTTTAAAAGAATGAGGAATTTGGGAGATCATGTCTGGATCATGAACTCCAAGCCCATTCTAGAAAAACAGATTCAACTGCCACACTTATAAGTCAAATTGCCAAGTCAAATAATTCGTATGTAATTTTGCTGCAGAAACATCTGGGTATCACCAAATTTTCCCATCCAGGAAGAGCTTAAGGCTTGGCTGGTGCCCAGGTTCTACTGTGGGAGAAAAAGAAGGTTCCTAAGAATCCTGGGGTAAATTTAATCGAACTGAGAAAAATGGCAGGAGATGATGTTTCCTCCTTTAAATGCCTTTATTAAAAAATCAGCTCTTTTAGAAACAGGTGCCTGGGGAGGTGGGGTGGCCTCCACCGTAGTGCTGAGAAGGAGGGGGGGGCTGGGCACTCTGCTGCTGCACACAGCTGAGTGGGGAATTAGCCTCCCCCCTCATGGGAGCATGCTCCCGACAATTCCATTTTGACATGGTTCTGCCGAGGAGTCAATTGTTTAGAATGTTTTTCTGGTCACAGCGAGATCAAAATTTCAGGCATTAGTTGGCTTCTACTTCTCAGTCTTTATTGCCGCCATTCCTTTTGTTTTAAGTTGTTGCCAAAGAGACTTAATTACTGTTTGTTTTGGAAGTTGTCCCGATTTTCCTGAGGTGTTGCATCCTGGGATTCTTAATTACCATAAGGGGTGTTAGAGTTTGGTTCTCGATGAGTGGGGGGGGGGGTGAAGTAGCCAGGCAGAGTAGAGAGGTGTAGGAGTCTTACATTGCCATGGAAACGACATTCTTGCCTGACAGGCCACGAAGATATATTACAAAATGAGTACCAACAGTTTCTAACATTTAACTTTACAATTCTATAACTAATAACTTCTAACTTTATACTTTAATTTTTAAGAGTTGTTTTAAACCTCGTTTTTCACAGAACCACCTAATAACTGGTTCCCTCTGAAATTCTGTCAGAGTGAGGATGCTTTAGATTCAATGCAGTATTGAAATGGTTCTATGACCAGAACTAGAACTGCATCCCAATCCTTCAGAGCAGAAGGAATCTTCAGATTTCAGACAACAATTCTTGGAAGTCTGAAAAATACTTAAAAATCATGAAAAACACGAGATCAAACTGGCAAGCCAGTGCAAGACTAGCATAAAAACCTAGAAAACAAGGAAAAGATCCTTAAGTGACACGTGTCTTACAGATGAGTACACATGAGCAACTAAAAACCACAGCTAGCTATAACTTATCAACAATGCCTATTGTTACCTATAAATTCATATTATGTAATGGTTATATCAGTAGTAAGTATCTTAGAAAGCTGGGATAACGCTTGTTGGAACAGACATGCTTATGACCTTAAAATGAAACTTGGGAAAGCAGTGAAAAAGCTTACAACCAATAACAACTATAAAATAGAATTATTACTAATTCTTCTGTTGTTATCTGCAAAAGGTGTAGGCTTCACATCCTTGCTTTTACAAACAGGCATTTAAAACTTCAACTCTGTTGCCTAGAGATGTCCTAAGAAGAAAAAAAAAAGGGGGGGGGGGGGGGGGGGAGGACTAGGGAACCTCGAGCCACCGTCCCCTCTAAAAGAAACTTTTTAACATAATGTAAACAGAAATGTCTTAAGAAGAGAAGGAGCGGCGCGGGTGCAGGAAGAAAACTCAGCTGTCCCCTCGGTCCCTCCCCACAGCTGCCCACCCGCCGCCTCTCCCAGGCGGGGATGGCTGGCAACCACCCCCTGCCTCCCTCGGGGGGAGGGGGGGGACAGGCACAGGGGAGACCCGAGTGAAACCCGGGCTGTTCCCTCAACCCCTCCGTATCTGCCCACCCACAGCCTGTCTGAAGTGGAGCCAGCCAGCAACCGCCTCCTGCTACTCCCAGGGAGAGCGGGGGGGGGCAGCGGGGACTGCGCCAGGTTCGCATACCTGGCCTGGCCGCCCTGCCGACCGTTGGCACCGCGCGGGGGTCGCGGGGAGGGGGAGTTGGTGGGGGCAAAGCCGTCGCTTCCCTTGTCCCACCCCCCCCCCCCCCCCGCCCCGTGCTCTTGTTTCCCGGCTCGGGCTTTGTTGTCCATTGGCATCGCAGCGGTGCGGAACCTCTGCCTGCAGTGAGCAGCACTGCGCGGGGCGGCAGAGACGCAGCGGACCCACGCCCCTGCCCGCGGTGCCCGTACAGCCGCGCGGGGGGGAGCTCCGGCAGCCACCACACACAGCCTGATACAGAGCCCAGAAGCGACAGGGGCTGTCCCCGGCACTTCAGTCTCGAGTCAGCCGCCCCGCCCTTCACTGCCATGGCAGCGACGGCGTTTCTGCCCGCAGCGTTCGGTGGTGCCGCGGCGGGGGGGGGGAGGGCTACCGAGCACAGAGAGAGAGAGAGACCCGGGCCGTCCCCTGATGCTGCAGCCGCCGCAGAGAAAACTACAAAGCCTGTCGCCCAGCAGTCACGGCCAGTAGCGGCGGTGGAAGCCACACAGACCCTGCGCAGCCACCCTCGGGGCCACGGCATCACCATCTCCTCCCGGCCCCCGGGGTTTGCATGTCCTGCCTGCCGCTGCTCTGATTGTGAACACGGCGCGGGGGGGGGGGACCGAGCGGCCTCTTTCACGGCTGCATTTCCGTCTCTCCCCGCCCCCAAACTCCCGCGGAGGGAAGAAACAAAAACATAACAAACAAGTCCTAAACTTGAATGCAACCAACATTAAAACAAATATAGGAAAAATTAAAAGGCATAGGGCATTCATAAGTTGGACCCCCGGTCTCCGCAGCTCTCTCGGGCCGGCGGCACCTCCGCTCCTACCCAGGCTGTCAAGACATCCTGCCTCCAGAGGGTAAATGAAACTGCTGCGAAACCCACTGAAGGGAGGGTGGAGCGGAATCACAGGGAGAAACTTCTGTTATGAGATACATTGTCCGACTTCCTCTCAACTTCGGGCAACGGTGTTCCGTGCAAAACTTCATCAAGCGAGGATGGGCTGGCCCGCACTGCCTGCTTGCTCTCCCGAGGGGAAACCGAAGCACACCGGAGCTATTCAAGGTCCCGTGTCTTCAGAGGTCCAGGAGAGCTGAAAGCGCCGAGGCGGGGGAGGGCAGCAATGGCGAATGCTGCGGGCGGTGATGAGCCCGGGTGGCTGCACCATGAGCATCGTCCCCGCCATCAGGGAGTGCAGCGGTGCAGGTGCTTGCACTGACCGGCAGGTAGAAACGGAGGAGCCAGGGGAGGCGAAGGGAGCCATTGGCAGCGGAGGATTCCAGCTGCCGGTCTGTCGGCGAAGGAAAGCCTTCACAGAAGGCACAGTTTGTTCTCTCCAGAGGACAGGTTCCGCAGCTTGGGAACCCTTCCCGATGGTCCGCAGAACTGCTTCTAGCGATACGCAGTGGTCTGTCCCAGGAATCCAGACTCTAGCTTCGTCGGGTACCGTCACAGATCCAGCTCACAGGGCTGGATCCTTCTTCCCCGTGATCAAAAAGACCCAGCCTTCTCCAGAAAGGCCCGGGGGCTATACTCCTTACCTCTCAAAGGGGAGGAGGAGGGAGACTCCTGCTCTTCAGCGAATGCCAGGGTCACCATGTATCATTACGATTTGGGATGGCTCAGATAACGATACTTGAACTCCGGTTCTTTGGAGGGCATTATAGCAAAGATTTATTGAAAGACAGACTCTTTTATACAGTGTCTTGGTACAATCAATATGATTGGTCATTTAGATCAACACCTTCTTGTAAACATCTTTGTAAGGAATAAAATACAAATTCCTGATCATTATACAAAAGGTGTTAACTCAGCTGAGTGTTGTTACTGTAAAGTGCCTTCTCTGTTAAATGCCATTTACCTTGTACCTGTTGTTATTGTAACTGCAAATGCCTTCTCTGTTAAATGCCACTCACCTCGTACCTGTACCCTTTTTTTTGTAACTGTATCCTTCCCGTCAGGTATTGCCTCCGCTGCTCTCCGTATGGCAACCGATGACACCACCTGGCATGCAAATAAGGAGAACTCCCATNTGGAAGCCCCAGCTCTGCCTTGTGGCAAAGCTGAACACCTCCTCCTCTGCGTCGCCCATTGGGAGCAGCGGCGGTGTGCGCGACCCCTTGGGCCCCCACCTAGAGCTGACCTTAATAAAGGCATTAAAAAGGAGCAGATCTCCTTGCCCATTCATTTCAATCTTTACCAGTAAACAAGTTGGAAAAACACCAGGTGTCAGGAGGAGGATATCTACAAAGATTGTTTTGGGTTCCTCCTTATGATTTCTCAGGCCAGACTGAGAGAACACTAAGTTCCCACAGGCTTCAAGCCACTGCCTGGAGCCGAAAATCAATGTTCTGACCACTGTCAGTTCCCACACCGCATGGATTTATTAATTAGTCCATTAAATTATTGCAAAAGTGACTGTGACCCACATGTTCCTCCTGCAGGTCCTTCCCCACCAGCTGTGGCACAGGCAGAAGCCATGACACGAGATTGGGAGCGTGCGGATAAGGAGCTGCCATGGGGAGCATCCAGTGCCGTGCCACCTGCTCTGTCCCTGTCCCCCCACACAGGCAGATGCCAGGCTTGTCGCGGTGACAATCGTCAGGTTTTAATTAGTCTCCAACGCGATTCCTGTCACAAACACTCTGCTGGGGGTTGTTTGTTTTAATTTGATCAGGGACAGGCACAGAGAGGGGGAAGAAGGAAGGGAATTAAATTTGACTAAAAATCTTGGAATGCCATTAAAGCAGATGTCCTCATTTGCATAATCTGCTCCCCACGTCTCCCTAAATTGCCACCAGTTTACTGTGACTCTCCCAAGGTGTTCCACAGCAGCCTGGTGTGGATGACAGAGTCCCAACCAAGAGACAGGGGAACACCAGGGTGCCATGTCCTGCTGGGGGCAGAACACCAGGGGCACAGTGACAAGGCAAATGGAGCCAGCCATGCCTCCAGATCCCAGCCTTGGGAATGCAAAAGCTCCTGGAGCTGTGGGTTCAGGCCCCTGCACAAGGCCAACCAAGAAGGAGGTGGTGTAGGGTCAGAGTGAGTGTCTCTCCATTTTGTAGCCTTAAAGAGCAACTTTTACCCTTTGGTGCTTCTCTTTCCCTACTTGTGTTTCCCTGTTTAACATGGAGAAAATGGTGTTCCCTGCTTGGCTGTTCATAGAGCAATTACCCATAATTATTTCTGCTCATTGGCAAGTTGTTACTAATGATGTTTGTTAAAGGTTTGGTTGTTACTGCACATGCTGCTTCTACATCTGGAGTTGGGGCTGAGATGCTGGGGAAGTTTCTGGGAAAAGCAGGTGTTCCAGGGAGGAGTTGTGCTTTATGGAGATATCTCAGTTGGAACCAGAGATTGTGACACTGTTGGGGTGGGTTTTATTTGGTTGGGGGGGGGGGGG
>JANPWX010018142.1:127835-164379 GCA_024734555.1 Trochalopteron elliotii | reverse complement strand
GAAGGACTTTGGAGGGATCTTGGAAGGAGCTTGGGAGGAGTTTGGAGAGCCCTTGGCAGGAGCTGGTGTCAGGCACAGAGCCCCCAGGGTCTGTAGGGCTCAGCTGCCCTTCCCAGCTCGGGGTCCCTCTGAAATCCTTGCAGAGTCCTGGCCCAGCTTTGGGATGCTGGGGGTGGCAGAGCCCACCCTGGAATGTGCCTGGAGCTGACACTCAGCTTTTCTCTGCATTAGAACAATCAGCACCTGGAGTTTGATGGAGCTGAGCAGTGACACTTGCCTGGCTTGTGCTGCTTTTCCATATCTAATCCAGGCCTGATGTGACAGCCCACGGTGCCCAGGCCCTGCTCTTGCCAGCAGCCCTTCCTTTCATTAACCTTCCTGCACCACTGATCACATATTTATTGTCCCAGGGCCTGGGGCTGGGAGGTTTTCCCTGGAATTAAGCTGGTTTATGTTTGGTCACCACTCAGTGAGTTTTACATCCTTTGAAAGCTGCTCTGAGGCTGTTTCTGGGCTGCAGGGCTGGCCTTTAATGCTCTCAGGGCTGATCCCAAGTGACAACTGTGGGCACGACACTCCATGGCTGGGGACAGCATTCCTGCCCCTTCCAGCCTTAATTAAGGTGCCACTGGAATTTTCCAGGGAAAGGTTGTGCTGTTTGCATGACTCGCCTTGAGCAGAGCCAGTTAACATTTCCTTTAATTGGGTTTTAATAACAATTTCAGTATCTTCTGCCCCCTTTTCTCCCTGGGAGAGATCTGTGCACGTTGTTAGAACAGGGGCTTCAATGGGGCAGAATTCCAAGGGTTTCACTGCATTCCAAAGGCAGGAGTGGGAAAAGCAGCCAGGAATGTTGACTTTCTGGATGTCACATGTCAGACTTTGAGAGTATTTAAACATTTGTGGAGACAGAGGAATGGGAATGTTCCTGCTCCTGTCTGACCAGGTCTCAGGCTGGGGAAATTCATGTCAGTCACTAGAGAATCAATAAATTCTCTGGCCTTCCTTGATGTCTCTTGGAATTCCTCAAAAATATATTCTCAGGGATAGCTCCTGGGTTCTGTGGGACACAAAACACCTTCAGTAAGAGCTGCCCCTCTTACATCTTTAAAAAGAGCTATCTTTAAACAGCTCTGAGACTGTTTCTGGGATGCATCTTACAAGAGTCCATACTCTTTTTTCTCTTCAGTGTGGGTCACCAGTTTTCCTGGCTGAGCACCTTCCTGACAGATGGAAGGTATTTCAGCCTTGATCCAAACAGGAATTTTGCCTAATGCCAAACAGTCTTTTAATCCATGAGTGCCTGGCTTCAGGTGTCAAATGTTTTTGGGAATCTGGCTATTGTTTGTGGGGGGCAGATGCTCTTTAGGAAATAAAATGAACAAGAGTTGTTCAGGTGCCTCTGAAAGTCCTTCCTGGTGTCCTTCCTCCCTCCCAGTTCCTGCTGGAGCCTCCTGGCCGGGATGGGGCTGGCCTCACTTGTGGGAGGTGGATGGGAAGGGTGGGAAAAGAGGGAATTGTCCATGCAGGAGAGCACCTGAGTCCCATGATCAGATCTAGGGGTGGGCTGGGGCTTTCCAGGCCTAATGTGCCTTTGGCTGTGTGGTCAGGATTGTCCCACACACTCCCCAGCCAGCACCTGCAGCTCCCAGGCCTTGGAGCAGTGGGACCAGTGAACCCAGCCACAGGGAAGGAGTGTCAGGAGCAACATGGAAATTCCTGGAACATGGGAACAGCAGTTCTTGTGCTGGTGGGGCTGGAAATCCTCTGCCAGCTGCAGGGAATGCTGGAGCCTTCCCATCAGGAGAGGTTCTTGTGGGGAAATCTCCACCTGGTTTGGTACCTGGAGGGGATTTGGAAGTGCCTGTGCTCGTGTGGCCTCTCATGGGTTTTTGGAGAGCTAGAGAGGGTTTCTGTTTTGTGTGTTAAAATTACATTTGCTTTATTTATTACCTTGGAGCTTCCTGAAAGTACAGAGTGAGCACTGTAAGTGAGAGAATGCCCCAGTCCTGCAGCACCCCTGTGGAGAGTGACCCTGGGTGCTTCAAAGAGCCCCTCTGTAGTTCAGGGAATGTTCAAGTGATCATCCACCCAATTGTCATATGACCCAGGTTTTGTTTAAGGCTCAGTCTTGCTGATCAGTCTTGTAAAGCCCTAAGCCTCGATGTGTGGCCTTGGCCTAAAGTAAGTGCTGCTTGAGTAATCTAAGTTACTTGGGAGGTGTTCTGAGAATTATCAGTGAAACAATAAGACAAGCCCTCCCTTGTTAGGCAGTGACAGAGCTCCCTGATTTTAAACCCCATCACCTTTTAAACTCAGGCAACATTGCTGAGCCTTGTAATTAGTTAAATCTGCTCCCATCATCAAAAGGCATCCCCACACACTCCAGTGCTCTGTGAGGCTCCCAGATTTGGGTGATTAACTGGGCGGAGGCAGTGGGTGGCTAATTGGATAAGCTTTAATCTTCACACCAGCCAGGCGAGGCAGGGCACCATGAGAGGCAGGAGGAAGTTCTGCTGTGTTGTGTGGGAAGGCAGTTACCAAACATGTCACAAAGATTATTGTAACGAGCAGACCACTTGTCATGACCCAACCTACAAGAACAGGGCAGAGCACTGGTGGGAGGGAGGGAGACAGAGCTGCAAATTATTTCAAATTTGCTTGCCTTGGCTGTTTTTTAACAGGCAGAAGTAGTCGTGCTCCTTTTAGCAAGCAGAGAGCTTTATGTTCCCTTTGCTTTAGTTAAACAACTTTGTCAGATGTTGTTCCCCTGGGTTTTGTGTCCTTCTAATTGAACTGAATTGGGTGAGCTACAGTGATGTTTCCATCTTTAGCAGTGCAATGCTGCTGTGGTGTTCACAGACCTGCTGCCAGTTGTGAGCCTGGGGGATAAAAGAACAGATTTAATCCCTTAAAGCAGGAGGGAAGGCTGGCTAATGTGTAAAACTGCATTCCAGGTGTGTGTGAGTTTGTCTAATCAAGCCTGATTGCCAGCCTCGATAAATACATGGAAATTTAACGGAGGAGCAGGACTGGAGTGCAAAAGAATCCCAGCTCCTCTCTGGTGTGACACCCAGCTGGTTGTGGCCCAGCAGGGCTGACTCTGCTTTGGTGTTCAGCATCACTGGGGGAGTTAAGGGAGATGTTGAGGTTTATTAAAAAGTGCTTTTTAGCCACTTTTTATTCTTTTAAAAAGTTTTTTTTTTCTATTTTTAATTTCTTTTCCTATTTTTCTGTGTTTTTTCATTTTTCATTCTGACTTCACCTTGAGCTGGAGCTCAGTGCCCACGTCCCAGTGGCCAGGGAGAGGAGCTGAAGTGCCGTGTGTGGGTGATTTTCCAGCAGTGCTGCTCCATCCCACGGCCAGGAGATGTCCCCAGCTGCCCGGGATTCCTGCAGGAGCTCGGCCCGAGCTCGGGGCTGTGCTCGGAGCCTTCAGGGCCAGCAGGGCCCTGAGCCCCCCTGGCCCCCCTGGCCCTGGGCACAGGGACCTCCTGCCCCGGCCTTTGGCCACACGGGCACGGCCAGCAGATGTGGGCACTGGGCAACTCACAACTCAATTCAAAACTCAATTAAAGACTCAATTCAAAACACCAAAACAACTGCAGCATTCAGATTCGGGTCTTGGTGGGACTAAAATCATTGAGAGATCCTGAAAACCCCTCTCTGTTGTTGGGTTGTTCGTGGAAGTGCTTTGGGAAAGAGCAGGGAAAAGGTAAAATGGGAATGAAATAGAGAGTTTAAAGAAAGGAAAGCAGAAAGCAAAAGCTCCAACTTGTGAACATCTGTGGGGGAAGCAACCTTACCATGCCTTCCCCCAAAGCTGAGCTGCAGTTCTGGCTTCAGGGGACTCTCAGTCTGTCATGAGTCTTTCTTCTTGTAGGAGGAACCAGTGAAGGGCTGAAAGGCAGAAATCTGCTATTGAGGAAATATTTAAGTAGGGTTTCATTTTACTGCTTGGATTTATGTGCCCTGGATGTGGAAAACTTGTTTTCTGTGGTCACCAGGGAAGTGTCTGTAATGTGAACAATCTCAAGTCATAATTCTTTGAAAAGAAAACTCATTATTTAATTAGTCTTCCTTTTGAGATTGTTCCTGGCTTCTCATTCAGGTTAGAAATGCAGGAAGGGAGCTGTGTCCACCTATAGTTCTTGAAATTCAGGAATGTTCCTGGTTAGGTTTGGTCAGGATTGCAGGGAATTAAAAGTCTCATCTGATTTGCATCTCTGTTAACAAGTGGATCCTGTCAGTGTTTGAGGCTGTAGCAGTATTTTTATAAGTTTGTGCTTTGATCCTGTAGCAAATACAGGAATAATGTGTATTCCCAGGAATGCTACATGCAAACAGCATTTTATATGGATATATTGTACAATCTGTGGGTATTTTATACAATCTGTTTATCCCTGTAAAATGAATTCTCTCCTTCCTTCCCCCTCCCAGCCTGTGAGATGGTTTGTTACTGGGGATTGCTTTTGGTTGATTCCTCCTGGGATTGCACAGAGCCCTGTGGAGTGCTCAGCCCTGTGTGCTGCTGTCTGCCAGGGGGGCTGGGGCTGGAAATCACTCACTGGGGCTTTTTTCAGGTCCAGCCTCATGGCAGGAGGGGCCAAACGAGGCATCACCAACCCCTGGCTCTTGGAAGAATCAGAGGAGACCAGAGGACTTGGCTTTGATGAGCTCAGGCAGCAGCAGAGAAGGATCATTGAAGGTATAAGAGCCTTTCTGGTTGTTTTGAGCATCTCTGGGACTCTGAGAGGAGCCTTTATTTGAACCTCAACACACCAACCTGTGCTGAAGTTTTATTATTTACAGATGTCAAAGGCAGCAGCTGCAGGCAGCTGCCTTCTGTGTTTGCAGGAGCAGCATTGTGCTTGCAATGATCTTAACTGGATGCAACTTATTCAATTAAATTTGGGAAGTCCTGATTTTGCCCACATTCATGTTTTTTGGTGTGCAGTGTGATCACATAACTGCCCTGGGTGTAGGGGTGTTAATTAATGGGTGCATTAAATGTCTTGTTGAATTGGAAACAGGTAAGAATTAACTCATCCAAAAAGGGCCCTTAGATTTTGGCCCTCTGCACCCATAAGGAGCCTCAGACTTTGGAAGTGTTGGGAAACCTCAGCCTGAGGAGATCAGGTGATTAATGAGGTCATTTCCAGGCAATTAAAGTATTGGAGGTGATGGAAGGAAGTCAGTCTCCAGATAAGGCCTGCTTCACTCTGCATGGGAACACCTTGTGTGCACCTCAGGAGAACCTGTCTGGTCCAGGAGGAGCCTCAGCTGGGTTTTTAATGACATTAGAGGTGATTAAATTGAGGCTGAAGGAGGAGTTGGAGGGCTGTTGGAGTGAAGGGTATCCTGGTCACCCCATTTGGGCATCACTGCTGTGCCCTGGGCACTGACCCTCCTCCTGTGCCACTCCTGGCAGCTCAGGGCAGGGAGAGCTGCACATTTTGGCTGAGGGGCACAGGGGATGTTGTTTATCACCCAGGAGTTCTGCAGAGCCCTGGGAACCCTCACACCTTCACTGCCCTCATCCCCTCTCCCTCAGCTTTCCTCCACCCTCTGTGTCCTCTTGTAGCTTTAAAAATCTCTTTGGATTCTTTGGTGTTTGCATCACCTGTTTTCTTTTTATTCATCTTAAATTTGCTTGGAAAATTTAAAAAGGCTGATCAGGAGCTCGCTGTGTGTGCCAGAAAATCCCCTGCATTTATGATTGAGTAACAGCTCAACATTAAATTCTTGCCTTTTTTTTTCTTTTTTGGATCCTCAGCAAAAGGTCCCAGCCAGAGCAGAGAAATTATTTACCCATCATTCAGATTATTTCAAGAGTACTGTTGCCATAAGGATTAATTTTTGTGTTGTGTTCATGTGTTTTTCTTAATACATTTTAGCCCTTTAAGCACAGAGTAGATTTATTTTTTCTCTTCACTTCTACTTATTTTATGTAGCCTGGCATTTCAGCAACTTCTTAAAGTAATTTAATATATTTTCCTGGTGCAGAACAAGATGCTGGACTCGATGCTCTTTCTTCAATCATATCCAGGCAAAAACAAATGGGGCAGGAGATTGGGAACGAGCTGGATGAGCAGAATGGTAAGGACAAGATTTTTGCCTCACTTTTATGTAAGACTGGGATTTGGTGTTTTTTCTCTTCTCCTCACACAACTGCCCACAGAACAAGCATTTGACATGAAAGGTTTCTGTTCAAGCAACCCCTGCAGGTTCTGCCCATTCATCACCTGATTTTATTATTGTGCCTCACTCCATTCCCTGGGGGCTGTGTCCAGTGTGTGACACTTGGGGGGGTTCCCCAAGCCTGATTTTGAGCAAAGAAATTGCTGATTGCTGGTCCAAAGCACAGAATTATTTTTGTACTCCATCTTCTGCATTTTTTTCCCTTTCATGACAGTTTTTATGTGTTGCAGGGCTTCACTTGAGCATTCTCACTCTGTGTCTTTCCTGATTGACTGAATGGGGAAGTCTGGAGCCAGCCATTAAAGGAGAAGCATTGCATTGTTTGCTCCAAAGGATTGGGTTTGGGAGGGCTTGTGGCAGTGACTGTAGATCAAATTAACTGCAACACTGTACCAGGAGAGCACCTATTTCCTGCCAGAGGAGCCAGTGGAATTGCTCTCCTGGTAAATCCATTTTGTTACTCACTTCACACATGGCATGAGCTGGCATTGGCAGAGCAGATCCTCCAGTGCTCCTGACTTTTCCATTCCTTTCCCCTTTCTGTGGGAAGCTTCACTTCCACTTCCCTGACCTGCTGGGGATGTTCCCACCTTCTGCAGCTCAGGAGATGCCTGCAGCTTTCCTGGTGTTCAAATAAAACCTGGGTTAATTCACAAGTAGCTGATAATGTGCATTAATGAATTAGGCTTTAGGGAGTTGGGTACTGAAATGGGTATGGGTATTGTTCCAGGAATAGTCCAGTGAGAGCTGTGGGGCCCTGCCAGCTTCTCCTTCCCACAGAGGCTGCACCCCCGGGCTTGAGCAGGGCAGTGTCCTTCTCTTTGCTAATAAATGACAGCTGAAATCTAATCCTGAAACCTGCTTCTTCCTGGGGTGAGATTCCCCCTTTGCATCTCTCTGTGAGTGTGCTCAGCGTGAGGGGTTCCCAAATTCACATCCCTGCTGTGAGGGGCTGCATGGGAGCTCTGCTGTGAGGCAGAGGGAAGCAGCAGGATGGATTTCTCCTCTTTGCCACGGCTAAATCCAGGAGGGATAGGAAATGCCTGGAATATGGCTTTGTTTATTAATCTTGAGGTTGTTAAGGAGGGGTTTGTGCAGCTGGGAGAGACTGTGCTCAGTGCTCTTGTCATATTTTGATCCTGTGCCTCATGTGAGGAAAGACATTTTCAATTAGGGGTCTCATCTCATAGGTTTTTTTATTAATTGTTGCTTAAAAAGTCATATTAATTGCTTTTTGGTTTTTTTTGCCCTAAATAGGAAACAGGTGGGAAGCATGAACATGTTTATAGATTCTCTCTGAGACTTTGGTTTCTCGTCAGGAAAATACACGATCTGTGTTCCATTTCTCTGTTGGGGGTTGGGGATGGTTCTCCAAATTCTTCTGTTTTTGGGACCCTGTAGGTTCTGTGTTTTGTGCCATTGCAGTTTTGACAGACTTCTTCTAGCAACGAGGCCTCGAAATATCTGTGAAATTCAACATATTTAGCCCTCCTTTCCTACAAGTAATGCAAACGGTGCTGGTGTTGTTTGCCTTACAGACAGTTACAAAGCCTTGAGCCAAATCCCTGTGTTTCCATGGGAGCTCCACCTTGAGCTACAGGCAGCTCCTTCTCAGGAGAGGGGACCTTTGCAGAGTGCTGGGAGCAGGGGGTGGTGAGGGCTGTGTGTGCTGATGGGGGTCTGCTCAGAGCCTGAGCTCTGCTCATGTCCCACAGCCACGAGGAGCAGACCTGCCAGCCCTGTAGGAAGTGTCACCAGGAGAGCTTGAGGCTGTCCAAAAGGGTTGGGAAATAGCCTGACTTTACAGATGTGGGGGCAGATCACTCAGCACTTGGCTCCATCCCTGCCAGGCAAGTGGAGCTCCCATATTTCCGCTGACTTTATGCAATCCTTTTTTTTCTTTTGGGGGGGGCTTTTTTGGCGGATATGGGGGGGGATAAGGTCAGGCATTTTGTTGCCACTGGCACCCTGGAAAAGCTGAAGTCCTTAGCAATATTTTCCAGGGGCTGTTTTCCCTGTGCACATCTTACTTCATGCCCTGTGCTTAACCATGAGCAGACTTTGCTCAGGCTCTCTGCCAAGCTCGTGTCACTGCTGCACGCTCAGGTTGATGAGGATAACTGCCCTGTAATTTCCCCTTCCCTGGAATCCCTTTCCTTCCTAGTGCTGAGTGATAATGGCATCGTCTGTGTTGTGGGGAGGCAGGGGAAGTTCATCTTCATTAAGTTCTGCTTCAACATTTCTTTTTCCTCCAGTCACATTTTCCATCAAACCTCCCCTTTCTGTGGGAAGCTTCACTTCCACTTCCCTGACCTTGCTGGGGATGTTCCCACCTCCTGCAGCTCAGGAGGTGCCTGCAGCTTGTCCTGGTGTTCAAATAAAACCTGGCTTAATTCGCAAGTAGCTGATAATGTGCATTAATGAATTAGGCTTTAGGGAGTTGGGTACTGATTTTCCAGACTTGTTCCTCAGCTCTGCTTTCTCCATTCCAAGGCAGCTCTGGCTCTCTGAAGGTGTTTGCCCTTCCCAGCTCTCCGAGGTGGCCAGAGGCATTTTCCCCTGAGTGCCAGCTGGTGTAGCTGTGCCTTTGCAGATGCACCAGGACCCAGGGGTTGATTAATTATGCAAAGTTTACTCCTCATGAGCCAGTTCATGCAAATTCCTTTGTGTTTGTTAAATGAGTGCAAAATGATGAAACTTTGCCTTTGGGAGGGAGGTTTCTCGGTGGTGTCTGCTCCTCCTGCACTGCTGGGCTGAGCAGCCCAAAAAAAAAGATTTTGCTTGGAAATTAAGAATGAAAAAGAAAATGCCTCAAATCAAAAATCAACCAAAGAAGAAACATGAAGTTAAAATCAGGTGTCATATTCATGTTCTTGTTTTGTTTGCCGTCAGCAATGCAATCAACCTGTCAATCAACCAAAGAAAAGTTTGGAGCTCAGTAATATTGTAGAATTCCTTTGTTAGATAATAGTTCAAGGAAAATATGGAGTTCTATTGATTGTCAGGCTCATGCTTTTTGCTTATTTGCTTTTAGTAGTGTGAATTTGCCAGTTAGGCAACCAAAAGCTTTAGCTAATGCATCAAATTTAGATATCACATGTCTTTCCTATCCACTAAAACCCCAAATTCTGAGTTTCTAGGACTCCAACATTCCTCTTCATCCTGACCTTGGCAAGGGAAAAAAGAAGCCAAAAGTGTCACAAGGAGCAGGGCTGGGGCTTTGTCCCAGGGCAGCACTGGGAGCTGTTCCTGTGGGCAGGTGGGGACACCAGGTGACACCAGCCTGCCTTAGCTCCACAACTCTCCACCCATCTCTCCAGGAATCCTCTGGAGGCAGCAGGGACTGCTCAGGTGGGATTGCCTGGCACAGAATATCCTGGAAAAGTCCATTTCCCCCAGGGTACAGCTGGGATGGATGTGGCTGAATCCCATCCTTGGCTTCTATTGTGGGATCCAGGTTTTAATGGGAGTCCCACATGGTTCTTCACTCAGGTTTTCACTGCAGGTTTTATGGCTCTGCTTAAAGCTGATAGGCCTTTGCCAGCCTCCTGAGCAGGGCAGTTTGCACTGATGAGCAAAATAGAAGCAGGGGACCAGGAGACGTTTTTCCAGCCTCAGGAGCCTGCTAGCATTGGGGATTAGCAAAAAAATTTTCCCATCATTAGCTCCAAATTTGGCCCCAGAAAACTTTCTGTAATCCTTTCATCTGTTCCACAAAAAAAAAAAAAGAAAGAAAGAAAATAGTGTAAATGGCCTCTGGCCCTGGTGATGAGGCAATCTAATCTAGTGCAATAATTGTGGAAGAATGCTTTCAGAAATTGTGAATGCTGTTTGTTTTACCTTTATAGAGATGTTGTTTTCTCATTGTGACATGCTTGCATGAGAATGGAGTACTCTGGGATGAATGGTAAATATTGGGAGCTTGCAAAACTTGCCCTGTTTGGCATTTTTCCCCTGTCACTGTCCGTTTGCTTTGCTCTATTTTGCTTTGTTCTTTTGCTTCCAGCTCCTCTAAAGTTTATAGCAGAGCATAAATGAGTTCAGAAATAGATAAACTGCAAAATCAGACACTTTGTCCTTTTCCTGCTCAGGAGAATGCTGTACCCAGTCAGGATGTCCTTAACCAGAATGGATCATTTTAAGTAAACCATCTCTCATAATAATCCTTTTATTACATGGTTATGTAACATTTTGAATTTCTTGTCAAAATCCAGTTTCTGAAACTGAGCAGAAATTGTGGCATTATGTTTTTGTTTACAATAACTTTGCAAACCAAGGTTGCAGTGTCACCTCTGGTCACAGTGGGTGGCACAGAATTCTCCAGGGAGGGACTCAGCTCAGCCTGGTGTGAGATTTCTGTTACCCTGACACTGCCATCAAAATGCTTGAGACTGGAGCTCTGCTCTGGCTGCTGCTCTCTGATAGAGAACTGTCTGCTATCATCAGTAAAGGGATATTTATAAATATAAATATACATAATAATAAATTATACATTAATATTATAAATTATAACATATTAATATATAAAATAATATATTTAAATTACTATGTAGTATATTATATATAATGTTAATATATTATATTAATATTTATATTAATGTTTAAATTATATATTAATATATATAATACTACTAATATAAAAATATATAATATTTATAAAATATTCCTGCTGGTGCAAAGACTTACTGGAAAGAGCCTCAGGAATGTGATTCCCCTGTTCCAGGGCAGTGCTCAGCTCAGTCAGGATATGGACAGTAAAGGGCTTCTCCTAAAGATTATTTATGTGGCTATTGCAAAATCCAAAAGTCGTTTCACATTTCTGTTTATTAAGAGCATTTTTGCTGTAATACAAACTAATTAGCACTGTGTATGGGCTGTGCTTGAGTTATGAGCCTCAGAGCAGTGGGGCTGGGGATGCATTGCATCATTGTTAGGATTAGCTTGTAAATCAGAAATGATTAAAGATTGAATTTTTAGAAATGTTCATCATCTTGTCTAAACAATATCTGTTTCCATCCTATGGAGGCCCAGCCCTGCCTGCTGGGAGCCCCTTGGAGATGGCTCCAGCCCTGCTTGGTGGGCTCTGGAGGTGTTCAGCATTCCCTGGGAAAGGCTGAACACCAGCAGGTTCAGCTTGCCTAGAAACCTCCATAGAGGCCCATATGTTTTTAATATTCAGATTTAAAATAACCATCCCTAGCCCTAGTGACCTCAGACCATGCAGATAGATTTTAATTTTGCTTCCTGAGCTTATTGTATGGAAGAGAAACAACTTCAGTGTTACTGGGCCACTGCTCTGTCTTTACTGCACATTGTTTAAGTGGATTTAACCCTTCCTAGGGGAAAAATTAACTTTGCTTTTTGTCTTGAGTGGTCTAAATCGTGCAATACTGAGGCTGGATATGAACACTGAGAAGGTGGGAAATGGCAAACCTGAGGTTACATGGGTGTATTTTTAGTTCTAAGCCACTTGTATGCTGTTTTCTGCAGGTCTTGCCTCGTTTTGTACATGGGACTCGATCTCTTCTGGGGTTGAACTGTGCATGTGTGGTGACAAAAACTGTTTGTAAGGTCCCTGCCAGGTGTGGGGAAACACTCAGAGAGGGAGGCCAGGCTTGTGAGAGGGTTTGTGGCAGCAGCAGCAGCAGCAGCAGCAGATAAATGTTACCTCAGAGCATAAAACTGTGCTGCTGCCCAGGAGATGGGAGTGAGGGGGGTTCACCCATCCCAGCTGAGCTTTTGCAGGAGTGGTTCCCTCTGTGAGCCTGACTTGGCACCCCAGGACACCCCAGGGTCTGGCGCTGGTGCAGCTCTGGGTGCAGGGAGTCATGGAATGCTTGGGCTGAGGATGCTCTGGGCCATCCCCCAGGAAGGATTGGGGATTGAGAATCACTTTCTTCTGAAAGACCTTTAACACCACTGAGTCCCACTGTAAAGCTGACACTGCCAAGTCTACCACGAGATGATGTCCCTGAAATGCATCAAAAGATATTAAATATTTATTGGAAAGGCAAATAAGGTTTGGTTTGCATGTGGTTTCAAAAAAGAGAGATTCAAACTCTTTTACTGAACATCCAAAATAAACTTGAACTCTTAGTTTTCTTATTTTCCATCTGAGGTGGAATAATAGTGTTTCATCTCCCAAGGAAGCTGTCAAAATCAAAATACACTCAGACCTGCTGTCAGGAGGGCCATCATGGGAAGGTCTGGGAAGGAGCTTTAACTCTTGAGAGCAGAGTTGGAGTTGTGTGCAGTCCATGAGGAATGCAGCCTTGTGCTGGGTGATGAGGATAAAACAAATTATTTGGTATCTGTCAAGGAAATAACCCTGCCTGTGCTGCCTGCTGGGTGATGGAAACTAAGGTTCCACTGCATTTGCATTTCTTTGAGAAAGGTATCTACACAAAGAAGTACTTAGAGTGTTTCCTACCCTAATAAGTACAAGATTTTGCTGCTTCAGTATTTCCAGTGTTTATTTATCTGTGAAATTTCCTGGTATTCTTAAAACGAACGTGGAAAAAGCAGGGAAGGCACTGCAGACTGGATCTGTCTCCAGGCCAGATGGGAACCTGCACAGGGAGCTCTGGAGCTCAGGCTCAGGGTAATTTCAGCAGTGTTGGATGATTGGAGCAGCATGAGGGAGGTGTGAGGTGTCCTGCCTGTGGCTTCACAGAGGGCTGCTGACAGCATGGGGAGGAACAGGAGCAATCATCCCTGTGCTGCCTCTGCTGGGATGGGTTTGCAGCCTGTCAGCTCTGCTGGGATGGGTTTTCATCCCTGTGCAGCCTCTCAGACTCTGCTGGGATGGGTTTCCAGCAGTCAGGCTGGGACAGCAGAACAAACTCCTTGTAAACACTGGGGAGATGACAGCTCTGTCCTTGTAAGAGTCAAATGAATTTGGACTTTTTCTGTGCAAGAGTCTTATGAAAAGCATTAGGTGTCACCTGAACCTCAGGACAGCTTTGGTGCTGTTGCATGAGATGTCCCTGTAAGCCTGTGGCAGCATGGGCACAAATGGTTTCCCTTCCCTGGGAGTGTTAGGGACTGGATAAGCGTTCCAGGGATTGGCTCTTCATGGAATTACCCATGGCTTGGTTAACCCAGGGCTGCCTGGAGGTGGACAGGACACACACAGAGCCTGATGGGCAGCACTGAGCTGGGACCCCCAGGAAAGGGCAGCTGAGAGGACAGAAGATGACAGGGGAACACAAGGACCCTGAAGAATGAAGCAAAGCTGCTTTGGGAGGAGGCAGTTTTTTGGTGACAGGATTGAGTCGAGGTCAGAAGGAGCAGAAAATCCTACCCAGACTGTGTCAGGAGGTTGGGAAGCCCTTGTTGTGGGACTGCTTTAGGATCATGTATCATTCCAGACATCTCCAGCTGAGTTACAGCAGGAGCTGGGCTGGACAAGTTCTCACTTTCTGTTGGGGCCTTCCCCAGCTCACTCTTTCCTCTGTCTTCTATAACTTGGCTCCCTTCAGACTTCTCATTCTGCTGCATTTTATTGGTTTGATCTTTAATCTCCCCTTCTGAATGTGTCTAATCCTCACTTTAGAAACCACCCATCCATATTCCAGCATTCTTGCTCAAGCAGTTCCCCTCCTGGGTCCTTTTCCATCCCCCTCTCTGTTCTGTGGGTGTCACTGGAAACATTGAGGTGCTGCAGCTCCTGAGGCCACTGCAGAGCCTTAACATGGAAGAGACAGCTTTGTTCTGAACTGGCTGGGATATTTTAGCTGAAATTTTATTTTATTTTTGCAAATTCTTCTGGAAGCAGGCTCCAGCCTGGAAATCTCCAGCCTGATGAGCTTTTCATCATTTTATAGGGCTGAAAATAGGGCTTCTCATGGCAAGCAGCAAATGGCCTCAGCAGTGGGTGGTGCTCCCGAGCCTGTGCGCTCTATACATATTAATCATCAGAATAATTGTGCTGTTAATGATGCCTCGTTTGCTCCAATGCATTCAACAAATGATTAATAAAGTAATTAAGAGGGGCTCAAAGAGAGGGGGGAGATGTTGGAGTATGAATCCCCCTGGGCCAAATCCATACAGGCCCAGGAGTGCCCAGAAATGTGAGGATTGAATTAGAACCTTCAGAGGAACTAAAATACACAAATCCACACAGACATGAGGTAGAAATGCAAGTTTAGTTTGAAATAAATGGAGAATTTTGAGTGCCTGTATTAGCTAGTAGGAGAAGCTCTAAAGCCTAGTTTAAAGTTTAACATTACCTTTTGTAAAATTAGTTAAATTCTAGTCGTAACAAAAATAATGTAGCCTTGCTGAAAATTCCTAGATGGAAGCAGAGAGAATTATATATTATATATACATAGAACTATATTATATATGTGTAGAATAGAATTATATATTATATACAGGTAGAATTATATAATATTATATATATGTAGAATTATATATGTATGTAGAATTGAATTATATATTTTATATATATGTAGAATTAAATTATATATTACATATATGTGGAATTATATAATATTATATATATGTAAAATTTTATATTTTATATGTTGTATTTTATATGGTATATATGTAGAATTATATTTTATGTTATATATTATGTATACGTAGAATTATATTATATTCTATAATTTGTGTAAGAATTTGTGTTTGCCTTCACACAACTAAGGATTAGGCAAGCTGTGGGTGGATTTTGCTGCTCTCTGGGGCAGTGGAGATGCTGCTGCTCCTCTGGGTGGTGTTTGCAGCTCTCTGAGCACCTGGTGGGGGATGAAAGCCCCACTGCTGCCCAGGGCTGCTCACGCACAATGAGCCTGCCTGGCCCCTTGGCACGGGCAGCCTTTTTCCTTGAATGCTTTGAGCTGTAAAATAACTGTTCAACATTTGTCTTCTCAATTATGTGGATTTTTCCACAGTTAGTCAAGCCCTACCTCACCCACCCCGTGCTGGGGAGGGGGAAGCTGTCTCCCTCCATCTGTCTGCACAGGGACAGATCTGCTGGGTAAATGAGTTTCCAGCTTTTGAAACCTTTCAGGATTTTTTTGTTTTTTGATAAGAATGATGATCTTAAACATCTTCTTTGTTAAGCCTTGTCTTTGCTTTCCTAATGGAGAGCTCTGGTAGAAGCCTCAGCTTTTAGCACAGGAGGGTTTCCCATCTGCTTCTTCAGGCATTTGATTTAAACTGTTTAAAAAGAAAACAAAACCTAACTGTAATTGTAGAGATTTCAAAACGCTGATGGTTTTTTTCCATGTTCATTTCGCTTTTCCTCCGTTCAAGAAAATCTCAATTTGGGACTGTGGAGAGGGGATTTATTTTCCCAGCCTGCTTTCTTAGGATGTCTGTCATGTGTTGTAAAGGAGCAGGAAGGGACAAACCCAGTCTGTTCTCCTTTACAGCCCCTTTTTGGTAAACCTCTACCTGGCTGGGAGCAGCTGCAATTCTATATCCTGACCTTCCAGTCCCTGCTTGTGGCAAAGAAAGGCAGGGGATAAATTGCTCTGTGCATAGCAGCCTTTTCTAAAGGAAAATGTTGTGTGAGTTTCTGTATGATTTTATTGATTTTTGCCCTTGTAGATACACCAAGGTGTTCTACCTGACTCATTCTCCTCTGGTTTTTGGCTGAATCAGGAAGAGTTTTAAGGTTTGAGGCAGGATCCCAAATGCTTTCTCTCTGCCCTGAACTGGTGTTTACTGAGCAGGACATGGCTGCTCCAGCCTTTTCTCATGATGACATTTCCCTGTCTCTGGGCAGTGGTTTATTCTCCAGTCCTTAAGCGCCACTTAGGCTAAAAATAATGTTTTATTTTTAAATATTTGCTATTTGTGGCAGTGAAATACAGCTTGATGGTTTCTCCTTCAATGTGTACACTAAATGACTTTAGTGCTTCCTCTGTGCCTTCCCCTTCTGGGAGGGTTTTTTGAGGTTTGATGGGGGGGAAGGAGGAGGTGGCTGCTCTGTTGCACATCCCTGGAGGAGCTGCTTGCCCAGGCATTGCTGGGGAGGTGATTTCCAGCCTTTAAAGGGAGTCATGCTTGCTGGGAACCAGATGCTCCTGTGTCATGGTGATTTCTGTCAGGGCTGCTGGGCATTTTTAATAGATTTCCCAGAAAACCTGTAGGGGCTGGAGGCTGCATGGTTCCAGCTCAGGAGAGGAGAAGAAAACCACGTTTCTGGGCACGTTGTGCTCGTGAGGTATTGCTGGAATCTGAGGAGTGCTTTGAACTGGGCTGCTCAGGGCTCTCCAGCACATTCTCCTGCTTTTCCCATTACCTCCAAGTGCATGGCCAGCTCATCCTTCCTCCCAAATCTTCTCCCATCTCTCCTGTTCTCCTGTGCAGAATATATTGCTTCTCTGTGACTCTTTTGTCCAGTCCTCTGGGGCTGCTGAGTTACCATGCCCACATCCTGGGGTGGGAGTGTTCCACATTGAGCCCAATGTCACAATTCCAATTTGTTGGGCTTGGGCTGAGGCAACAGAACCAATTCCCAAGTGCAGCACTGGGGGTGGGTTTACCATGTCATTTTTAAGTGTGAAGTTTAAAGCAAGCTGAAGTGGCAGGTTGTGCCCACAGTGTTTGGGGGAGCTGAGTTTTCACAGAGGGGTTTTGTCCTGTGCTGTGTCAGACCTCTCTGTTTGATGGAGGCAGAGGGAAAGCTGTGAGCAGTCACTTCCTCAGAGCTGTGTTTCAGTCAGAAACAAAATAATTGGGACATAAATGTAGCATTCTTTTAAAATGGTGAAGTTGATATTGTAGAGCATCCCAATATCACTAAAAAACTGATAAAATCATTATGCTCTAATTATTACTGTAAATTAACTTCCTTGAAGCTTGACTGTAACCTTTTTGTCTGAATTGCTGGTGGATTAATTGGGTTTCATCCCTCTGCATCCCAAACCAAGTTGATGTGGGTATTACCCTGTTTATGCCATGTGTTGTGAAAAATTCTCTGCCTTGCTGCCTGACTCCAGTCCCTTCCTCTGATCCCAGGAGCTCTGGGGGGGAGTGGGATGTACTCGTTGTTCCCAGTGAACTGCTGTTTCCAGACATCAATAACTGGAATAATCCTCCAGCACAACAGTAGTACAAGTCTTGGATGTGGAAGCAGATGAAATTCCACTTTACTTTCTCCCAACAGTTTTACGAGGAACACTTCAGCATGAGGGGAATAAATCACACAAGGTACATGAGGTCCCAAAATATGAAGTGTCTGGCATCAAAGTGCAGGGGCACAATCAAATCTGGCTTTTGGCTGCATGGATCACATTGTGCTGAAACAGCTCCAGGGGTGTTTGATCTCAAAATTTTGTTGGAAATTCTCATACAGGACCAAGTTTGCTGAAAAATGCTGGTTTGGGGCCAGTCTTTAGTCTGAAACATCTGGGCCTGACAGCCTTTTTCCAAGCTCGGGGTAGGAATTCAAGCAATATTTTTATCACAAAGCCTTTGTGATAAAAAGTGATGGATTTGGCTGTGAGATACTGAGGCCACAGTTCCCAGTTTGGAGCAGGACAGCTGTGAGGACCAGGGAACCCCAAAATTCCCAGTTTGGAGCAGGACACCCTGGACTGGGCATCAGGGACCCCAAAATTCCCAGTTTGGAGCAGGACACCCTGGACGGGGCACCAGGGATCCCAGGGTTCCCCACTGCTGCTCAGCTGAATCTGCTGCATCAACTCCTCCAGGTATGAGCACAAATGCTGCAAGGAATGTTGGTTCCCAGCCCTGCCAGGATTTCAGAACGTTGGGTTTGGTCTGGTTTGGGCAAATAATACGTAAAAATAAGAGAACATTTGGTATAAACTGCCCAAATATTTGTTCTGTATAAGCCTCAGCTTTGTCTTTACAGGATCACAAGCCCAGTCCCAGTGCCAAAGCCCCAGAGCTGTGTCAGCACTGGGAAGAGGGAGCAGGATCCAGCTTCTCCTCCTTTGTGGAGCAAGGAAGCACTTCTGGGTGTAGAGAGAAGATTTTTGGTTCTTGCTGGCTGGCTGTCGTGGACTTTGTTATGTTTGTCATTTTGTGTGAGGGAATTAGGGTGGGAAACATGGTGACTTGGGCAAGAAACTTTGAAATCATTAATTTTACTGTGTTAAAACTCTTTTAAGGATTTTAATTGTATTGCAGAGGTCTGTTGTCTGTGCTGTAGCACAGACAGGTGGTGGGGACTGATGTGAGATTGTCCTTGGCTTGAGGAAAAATCCATTGGGACTTGGCTGAGCTGGGAAATCTCCTGGGGGATGCTCCAGTAGAGACCTGTTCATTTGCCTGCTTCATTTTCTGCAGATGATATCTCCCTGATCACACTGTGCTTGGGCTTGCAGGAGCTTTCCTTGTTCCTGGTGTGGAGGCTGGGACAGGAGCAGGAGAGAGAAAGCAGGAGGTGCCCACTGGGATATTCAGTGTGGGACAGGGAAGGATCATTCTGGGGACTGGGAGGGCATTTCTTCATTTTGCTGTTCCTTGCCTCTCAAACTCCTGCATCCCCCTGGAATCTGATGTTAATAACTCTTCCACCTGCCCTTATTTTGGAATAATCCAGTTTCCCACATCCCTGTGTTGCCCAGTTGCTGTGCAGCAGGGTGTGGGTGTCCCATTGCTGCAGTTGGGTTCTCAGCCAGTGTTTGCAGATAACCTGGGGCCTTGCCAAGGAAAATGAGCAGAGTGAACTGAACTCTGCAGTGGCCTTCCGAAACGGGGTGTTTGCAAGGAATAGAAAATCAGATAAGCTGGGAGGAAAGCTTCCTTCTGCCTGAGCTTAGGACATGGCCTACCTCATATATACTCATAAGAAAAAAGTGTTTTCACTTGGAAATGATTGTGAGGTCCAAGCTACCTCAGAGCACCAGCCTGGGGATAGAGAAGACCCCAGCATGGCACACATTCATGTGCTAAATTATCAAAGGTCTGAGTTTTGGGGCTGGATTATGATTTTTCTGGTACTGGTACCTCTGTGTGGCAGTTGAGGACAGTGCTGGGTTTTCCAGCAGTTCCATGTCACCAATCATGGATCATTTTAGGGTGCTCAGACTTAAATTGGATCTGTAGTGTGATTCTTTCCACTGGTTAAGCTGTTGTGACTTCACTCCTTATGGAAAAGCTCCATTTGATGCTTTGTTACAATGGGAACTGCAATAGTTTTGCTGATGGCTAATGTGGGTGGTGTGTTTTCAATGAAAGGAAAATGACTTTCATAACTGGAGACCACAGGACTTTTGAGAGGGAAGGGCTGAGGGTTTGAGTGTAAAATCAGTGTATTCCTCCCTTCTGTTCCAGCCTTCACCCTCTGGTTGGTGCTGCTCCCTGAGCACTTGAAACTGGTTTTATCTCAGGAGAGGAGAGCTTTAAGCCAGCTCTGCACTGCCCTGTGGCAGCGTGCAGGACACAACACCTGTGAGCTGTCCCCCACTGCAGGGAGATGTTGGAGATGTTTCTGTTTCACTCCCTGGCATAAGGGAACTCTCTGAAGTGGAAATAACCCCCAGATCTGCCCTGTGCTTCTTACCCAGCTCTGTCCAACTGGAATTCCTGTTGGAAGGGAATGGCAGGAGATTTTATTGAGTGAGGGAAGGTTGCATCCCTCAGAAGCAAAGAAAAATCAAAAACACAACAATCACAGCTGATTTAAAAGAAATCTTAGAGCTTTGCTGTGAGCATGAGGCAGATTTCTCACTCTGCTTTCTGCTGAGTATTCACAGTGCAAGTGTGGTGGCAAACCACCCTGAACAGCTGTGTCTCTACATGGTTTCATTCTGAGGGTAGAAATTGTTCCTCAGTCCCTGCTGAAAGAGAGACTTTCAGATTTCTGTGAATAATGGAGGAAAAACCCATTAATACAGGGGTTTGGGAACATTTTAAAGAGAGCACATGCCAGGCTTGCTCTCCTTCAGGCCTTCAACTGATGCAGGGTACCAAGCCAAATTAATACAATTTCTGATATCTGTGGAGTTTTTCCTATTTGATATTCATTAAAGCTGGTTACATTTTTTTTTACCATAATCTGTCTGTTTTTGATGGGCAGCTGAGTTGAAGGAGGAGTAACATTCCTGTCTGCAAGTGCAGATATGGGCCTCACCCTGTCAGCCACCTACAGAGATCATGTCTGCAGGGAGGCAGATCCAGTTCCAGGCACAAAATGCACAGGAACTTTTTCCTGCCCTCCAAGTCTTGGTGGGCACTTGGGACCATCCTGCTGCAGGTGAAGAGGACCTTAATTAGCAGATCTCAATCAGTGTTTGCTGGAAGGTGCTTGGCTCTTCTGCAGGGCTTGGGGACTCCTGGTGTGTCAGAGCTCCTCAGGAGACCCTGTTTGAGTGAGGGCAGAGGGAAGTGGAGTGAGACCTCGGGATTTCTGTGGCCTGGCTTCTCCTCCAGCTCATTAACGTCACCCACACTGTCACATGGTGACAGCTGAACAGTTTATCCCCTGAAGTTAGCAGGAGGATTAAGGAAAACTCTCATTTCAGACTTGCCAGGAGCCTTTATAAGGGATGTATTTTAAACAAGCTTCCCAGTAGTGTTTAAAGAAACTGGAAGGGGAAAACCAGTTTTAACAGGGATTAAATAGAGCAGCTGGGCATTAAAGGCAGCAGATCTGGTCTGCCTAAATCATCCAAATGTCCAGACTTTGCCAAACACGAACACAGCCAAACCCCCATTCTTCAGATGGAGATAAAAACATTTCAGAAACTGACTGGCACTGCTGGCTTCAGTGAGAGGTTTGGTTTTTCAAAGGGGAGAAGCTTTCCAAAAGTTCTCACCAACAGTTATTGTGTGAAAATCAACCACAGACACAGCTCTGGTCCTGCCCAAGTGTCCTTGGGCTGCCCATGGCTGCTCCACCAGAGCTCCCATCACATCCTCTGGTGTTTCTGGATCAAAGCAATGGTGATAAACACCAAATTCTCCAAATGTAGCTTTGCTCAGGAGATCTTGGGTAAAATGTGTCATTGCTGGCAACAGCTCTTCCTGCCCGAAGCTGTGAATTGCTGAGCTGCTGACACAGCCAAAGTTGTCCCCAGGGCTGCAGGGCCACTGGCTCTGTGTTCCCTGCTGCAGAGCATGCTCTTCCTCTTGTTCCCTCAAATCAGAAATGGTTTTTACAGTAGCTGAGGGGTTGGGAGTGGAGCTGGAGGTGGCTGCTGTGAGCGTGTGGTGACTCCTGTGTGGGGCTTAGAGGGGTCCATGGGTTTGGTGGTGCTGTTCCCATGCACTCTGCTCTTCTGGGCTGTTGTAGGGCTTGGAAGACTCCCTTCTTCTGGAAGACAAATGGGGAGGAGTGGGGGGAAGAGAAATTCAGCAGTTTAATAAGTTTCAGTATTCCTGCGTGTCCTTCCTCACATCCTAAACATGACAAATATCAGTGAGTTTCCCTTTGGCCCTGGGGGAAGGAAAAGGAGTCTCCAGCTGGAATTCATGAAGGTCTGCTGGAGGAAGGAGTGGTGTCATGGGCTTGGGATGATCCCTCTGGAGCACAAGTGCTGTGCTGGGAGTGAACAGCCGGTTCATGCACACTTAAACTGTCCTGAACCACCACCCTCCCCAATATTTCTTCATCCCTTCCACGTGGGAGAGAAGCACAGGAAAAAAAACGCCACAAAACATGGAAAAAGGAGAGTTAGAAATCCATTTTGTCCTTAGTAAAAAGAGGACAATGCTTTTCTTCTTGCATTTAATATTGCCTGAAATAATGGCTGTATTTGATTTTCAAGGTGCTTTTTAAGCATGGGGTCAGCAGTAAGGTTGGATGATCCTGCAGTCCTGTGCCTGGCAGTGATGCTGTTTCAGAGGAATGTGTTTTTCCCCTCTTAGACTTCCTCAGACAATTGCCCAACTGTTGGAAGAAAAGGTAGTGCTGCCTGAGGGGGGGGAGGAGGAGGAGGTGGAAGTGTTGCTGCCCAACCACACGCCAGGGAAGCCTCAGAGCACATCCAGCTCTTCAGTGAGGAGGAGTCTCTGCTCTTGTCCTGGCAGAGGGTCCCTGGCTCTGAGCACTGAGGTGCTCGTGGTGCCCTGGGGTGTGTTTCGCAGGGTGCTGAGCCCACGTCGGCATCACTGTCACCACCCTGTCTGTCTCTGGTGCTGGGGCTCAGCTCCTCCAGAGCTGTGGCTCTGCTCATTTGGATTTGGTTCTCCTGCTCCTGAAAACAGCCTTGAGTGGTTGGGTTGCTCCTCAAGTTCTGACAGTCACTGATGGGCTCTTCTCCAGGGAGAGAATGCAGTGAGGTAAATGAGGGAAGGACTCAAGTTCTGCTTCCTTTGAGCTCCTCAGCCCAAGATGCTTCTGCTGCTGGGCAGGAAGAGCTTCTGACCATGCAATTTACAGTTCTCCCTGGCCTTTTCAGGCAGGACACCAAGCTCCTGGGGCTTGTGCCTGAGTTTCCTTGGAGAAGCTGTCCTCGAGGTGTTCCTGTGCTCAGTGTGGTCCCTTGGTGCTGCTCTTTCCAAGGACAGCGTTTGGCTCCTCACTGTGCTTGCTGCCCCATTTCTCTGATTTATTTTAGTTGTCTCCCCAGTTGTGCTCACTTTCCTCGGTAAATGAGAGGGAAGTTGGTATTTTAATTTTCCCTGGAAATGAGTTCCTTTCATGGCACTGGTGCACTAATAAAACACCTGTGTATCATCTCCATTTCTCTGGCAGAGCAAGAGAAAGAAGTCTTCTGTGGGTTTCTGCATTTAGTAACCAAAACTCCCCTTAGCAAACAGCTCTGGCTCTTGGGTTTGCTGTTTCCAGCTGTTGAATTCCTTGCAGGAATTCAGGAACCTGCTGTGGTCACTGCACCAAGCATCGCCCAGTGACTGCAGGCCAGGCAGCTCCTGCAGGGTGCTGGGCCCTGGCTGGGCTGGAAGAGGAGAATTCCTTTGGGTGCTGGGCCCTGGCTGGGCTGGAAGAGGAGAATTCCTTGCTGAGTGCTCTCGGTGTGCACAGGAAGGGGAGGCTGCCCTGGAAGCGCTGCATTCCTCCAGCTACTCCCCACGGGCTGCCCTGGGATGATGGATATCTCAGCATCTTTGTTCTTTGTTTTTCTTCTGACACTGGCAGAGCTTAAATCACGGCAGGAGAGGGCCTGACACGTCTCCAGTTACACAAACACGTGGTGCTGCTCTCGGCAGAGGTGAGGAGCTGTCTCCAGTGCTGCTCCTCGGGAAGGGTCTCTCTGTGGCAGGGCTGGGAGGTTTGGAGGTATTGCAAAAATGGGGACGTGACTGCAGGGCCTGGGATGCTTTCCAGTAACAGCCTCACCAAGAGCTTATCACTGTGTGGAGTTTGGGATGGATCCTGACAAAACATACTGTGTGTTGTCAGACGCTGCACTAAAAGAAAATAGAAGCTGTTGGCTTACCTTTGTGCTTCTGCTGCTTCTTTCTCTTAAAATAATAACTCTCGGGGCAGTATTAATTTGTTCCAGCTTCCAGGGAGCAATCCCCTGTCTCCCCAGACCTCAGCAGGAATAAATACGGCTGCGTAGGTGCAGCTTCAGCAGAGGAGGAGGTCTCCAGTTGCACATGAATGTCAGGTTCTCAGCAGCAGCATGTGAATTTAGAGGAATCCAAGCTGTGGTGCTCTGTCCTGTACCCCCAGGAGCAGCTCTGTTGTGGCTGCCATGGAGCAGCTGTGCTCTGGTGGTCCTGCCTTGCCCAAGGACTCACTGTGGAGTTTGGGGCAGGGTTGGTTCTCTGCCTTGCCCTTTGTTTCTAGGCCCCCAAAAAGGGATTTCCCCTGGGAAACCCCTGGTGAACCTGAGCTGCACTTCTCTGAAAAGCTGATTTGCTGAAAGCTGTGGGGCCTTTGATGTGCCATGAGATTCCTCTTGCCAGATCATTTCCTCAGCCTGGTTCAGGTCATGGGATGATGATGAGGGTGGAGTTGCTGAGATGTTGTGAGGATGAAACCTTGAGTTTGCTTTTGATCCACTGAGCTGCAGCAGTGGACTGACCATGTCCTGAGCTCGTCCCAGCCCTGAGCAGATCTTTGCTGGTGTGATGGGGAGAGAAGATGAGCTGGAGCAGGTGACAGTTGTTCCTGGGGCCAGGACAAGTCACTGCAGGTGGACACAGCTCTGTGAAAAATGCTCTCTGAACTCTCTGCTTCTTGTTTCAGAAGAATAAATTGGAGGAGAAGAAGGTCCAGAGCAGAAGTGAGGGCTGTGGAGGTCAGTGGGAAAGCACAGAGAAGGCTCTGATGTCTGGGCTGTGCAGTCTGGCCAGCTGGGGATGGATTGCAGATAATGGTTTGCTTTCTGTTCGTGTTTTGGCAGTAAAATATTGAGGAGAGAAAAAACTGCTGAAGCTGAAGAAGGGTATTGGTTCAAGAAAAAATGGGAATGAATTGACTATAAATAGTACAGATGAGAAAATTACTTTTGTTTTTTCTTTTTTAACTGAGAGACGAAAAATTCCAAAGGAGCTTCCAGAAAAAAATGGGCAAAATATTACCAGGTTTAAAAGTGGAGTTCAGATTAGTAAAAAGTTTGTGACTTGATAGGGAGGGAACTGGCCTGGATCTGCAGATCTTTCTGGGGTTTCTATCTGTGAATATGTGCTGCTATTTCAGAGTAATAAAACCAGCTAAACCCTGTTTGAAACTGATTATTTGATGTATAATACACCATCAATGATAAACCAGCTGTATTTTGAATCTAGAGAATGGCAAACCCAGATATAAATTATTTTAACTTTTTCATTCTATGGAAAGATCTTATTATCAAAAAATGATCAGAAAATCTTCGTGTATTCTGAGAAAGCCAGTGGATTGTGTAAGGCACAAAGATGCATCCAGGGAAGGAATGTGCAGTCCAGAAGAAGGAAGAAATCTGCCCAGTCTGGTCACCAGCACTGGGGGAGGGAGGGAGATTACCATTAATAATTTCTAACCTTCATGAGCATACATTCTGCTGCTAATTTTTTCCTGCTGCTGAATTCATGTCAATGTATGAAAGTATAAACAATCCCCTGAATAAAATTGTGTTTGGTTTGCCTTGTCCCACGGATTAACAAATCTGATTACTGCATTTAAATTTAATGCCCCCCAAATTCCCGAAATGAATGATTCAGTGTGAGGCCATGAGCAGACGTAATTATCTCTGAAAACTAATGAATCATGTCGTTAGGAGAGTTCTCCTTGCAGCTGTCTCCAATTAATCTGTCCATCAGTGCTGGAGGAACCCTGATCCCAGGGTAAGGTACTGCCCCAGCTCTGCTCTGCCCCAGCCACACTGAGGAATCTTCTCTTCCTTTAGGTTGTATTTTTGGAAAATACAAAGCCCTGAGTATGTGCTTTGCCAGTTCTGGTGTGATGGAGTGCTGTTTGATTTGACTGTGTCCTTTTCATCTCTCCCTGAACAGCCAAGCATTCACAGGAGTGACTTTTGACAAGGATTCCAAGCTTTTCCCTGCTGGTTTTGCCTCTCAGTGTTCTGGGATCAGGGTGTTCACATGGGAGGCTTCTGCTGAGCAGCCCCTTTTTCTGTGTAGGGCAAGTCACAATTTGCTCAGGGAACTCTGCTACTGCAAAAATGGATCAAGGAGCTTTTCCCCTCTCCAGATAAGTGGCAGAGGATGTTGAGTCTTTAACAAACAGCTCTAATGTCCTGGAAAACAGCTGAGTGAAGAGAATTAAGTATTAAAGGAGGCTTCCAGAAGCCTGGGGTGGAGGGACTTCCTCCTGCCCAGGTTTCAGTGTTTTGGTACCCACGTAGCAGCTGGTCCTTGCCCCTCCACCAGCTCAATGTGCTCAGTGAGAATTTTCATGTTCATTATTTTGTCTGTCAATACTCAGAGTTTTCCCTGGCTGAGGGTAATGTAACAAGAGGGTTCCATGCCAGATGTAGGTGTGGAGCAGTGGTAAATCAGTGTCTCTGTTTTCTGAGCTGTGCACAACAAAGCAAGGGATGCCCAACACTGCTCTCAGTGCTGGAAATGTGTTTAACTGTGGCACCTGAGAACTGGTGAAAATTGTGTGAACAAAAATCCCATGGTTGTTTACTCTGTTGCAGAATAAGGATTTTGGAGGGAAGAAAGAGCAAATTCCTCAGCTGGAAGGAAGGATGTGGTTCAGCCTTTCAGGGTTAGTGGGGACAAAGACCATGCCTGCAAGAAGTCTGTTCCTACATGGTGTTCCCAGTCTCTGTGGGATGTGGAGAGCTGGGTAAAGGTGTGTGGGGTGAAGATGTGTGCAGGAGGAGAGGGGGATCCCTCAGTCCCCTCTCTGCAGACAGGGAAGGGCAGGCTCAGTGTGGGGGCTGCTCCTGCCTGACCACAGCCCGGGCAGATTTGTTGTTGCAGGGAGCCTGGCTCGTTTGAAGTGGCTGCCCCTGCTAGAGCAGAGCTGGCTGGTTCCTTGTACAAATGGAGCTCCTGCTGGGAGTGGAGTCGTTCCACCTCAGGCTCACAATAACTTTGGCTCTGTCCCGCCTTGTGGATGCATTGATGGGATCTCCTGCGAGCACAGCCTTGCTTAAAACCAGGATTAAGAGGGAAAGCGAGCAGATTGCAGAGTATTAACAACTTGTTGGCATTCCTGGGGCAGTGGGGAGGGACAGAGGAGTCGGGTTGCTGTGATTGCTGGTGAGGAATGTTTGCTTTGTGGTGCTGCTGGACACGCAGGGTCCCAGCACTGCGCTGGCATTTAAGACATGAGGCATCTGTCAGCCTTTGGGACACCTGTAATTGCAATCAGCAGCAAGGAAACAAAAAGTCACTGGGCAGGAGGAAGGGGGGAGAGTTGGAGGGGATGTGCTGGAGTGGGGAGGTGGCTATGAGCAGCTTGGCCTCTCCTCAGCACGAGGAGCAGAGTTGTAAAAACACCCGAGTTCGTTCTCAGCCTGTCCTGCTGATCAAAGCCAGGCCAAAACAGGATTTTCCTGTGCACTTCGGGGGACTTCCTACAAAAGGGCTGCCTGAGGTTTGTTTATGAAAGTGCAAACCTGGAGAATTGCAGAGAGCAGGAGGTGACAAAGGAGGAGCAATTTTTGCTTTTCCCAGTGAGAGTGCGCTCGCAGATCCACGGACGGCGTGACCCCAAAAACAACTGGAGTCACTGTGCAGGGAGAGGGAGCTGGTTTGTTGTACCACCTGTACTGCACTGTGTTCTCTTAGCTATTTTAATAGCTAATTAATCTTGATCTGCTTGGATTTAAGAGGGTTTTTTTTTCCTCTTTTGGCACATATGTGCAACCTATTATATCATAAATCCCACACATTTCAGCAAATGTCATCCCAATTGTTCCCTACAGCACAGCATCCTACCAGGGAAACATTCAAGGTCAGGAACTCGGATTCTTTAACCACTGTATTCGAGGAAGCCGATTTATTGTTCTTTCCCAGCAGAACAGGGTGATTTCTTTTGGACCTATATCACATTGGCAGCCAACCTGGAGAGGTCAGAATTGCCTTAACGTGGGAGGGTTTGTGGGCACATTAATCTGTCTTCATAAATTCACTGTTGCACCCCACAGATGCCAGCACGGGGCATTTCTGAGTGTTCAGTGCTTTGATATTCCTCTAGAAGTAGGGATTATTTTAGTGCACTCAGTGTTGGGCCTGTGTCTCATATCCTAAAATCGATACAAGTATTCCTTGTCCTTTTTCCTTGTGTCTCTTAAAGGGTTTGAAGGAGTTTGCTTGGGGCTGGAGGAAGTGACCTCCATATCAAATAATCCTGACGTGGTGAATTGGGGCTTTGGGTAGCTTTCTTGTGGCTATTTGTGCTGTGAAAGCTGAATAAAAAATTTGCAACTGAAAGTCTTAAAAAGTGAATTAGGGAAGTGTTGACTCCAAAGAGCCATTAGCGTGTCCTCAGCGTGGGATGTGCCTTGTTTTTCCTTGCTGCTTAATGTATGGCTGTGTCTGACCTTTTCCCCTGAGTTGTTTTGGTGGGCTTGTGAAGGAGATGTCAGAAGGAAAACGTGAATTAAAACAGCTTGCATAAGGAAATTACTTTCCTGCTCTTCTCCAAAAGGGAAAAAACTCTGAAAATTAAAATTAAAAATAGAGAGAGTCCTCTCTTAGTTTGCCATCTCTAGTACTTTTAGTTCCTGTTTCCTCCTGCTTTGGTGGTAGTATTTGAATTTTTTCAGGGCCGTGGTGCTGGGGCAGTGTGTCTGTGTGTCCCTGCAGGAGCTCTGGAGGTGCTGTCCCTGCCTGGCTGCTCCCAGCAGCATCACCCCAGAGCTGGCTTCTGGAAAACTCCTTCACCCCCAGCAGCTGAAAGTTCCCTGAGGTGGGATTCCCTCCCCCGTAAAATACAGCTTATTTCAAACTTTTTGTTAAGCTTAAGTAGTTAAACCAAACTTTTTAGGCATGCCAGTCCTCAAATCTCTGTGTGGTTGGAACTCGGAAGCTTTTTATTTCCTTTTTCAGAAATCTTTGCAGTGTTCTTTCTTCCTTATGGCCTGTATCAGGGTTTTTTTGAGTCCACAGTGCTGCTCAGTGGTTTTCTGAGCAGGAATTGCTGGGTTCAGGGCTCCTGACAAGCCCCTGGGTGCCGAGGCTGTTGTACAGCTCAGCCCTTTCACAAGCAGAGCGGACTTGTGGTCATGTTGACAGCTTGACACTGCCGTGGCAGTGATTTGTTAAAGCTTCCTCCGACAGCCCCAGAGCAGGGCAGACAAAGGGGAAGCATGGGCAGGACCTCCCGGAACGAATTTGGGGCTGGGGAGGAGGCTGGGCTGGGAGATCCCTGCGGGTGCTGGAGCCCAGAGGGGCGTGTTTGGCACGGCCCCGCCGGCCGTGTGTAACAGGGATGCTCCATTCATCCCCATTTGGGGCTGCAAAAGCAGCTTTTGAGTGCTTGGTTTATCCTGCAGCAAACTCTAGCCCAGGAGAGAGGAATCTTAACGGGGCAGGGGAGAGAATTTAGGGAGTGTGGGGTGGGAGGAGACTTAAAAAAGGAGCTTTAGTGGGGGATGCTGAAGTAGAAGCAGAGTGAGGGTGCAGCAGTCCTGGGCACTGGTGGGTGCAGCAGGGCAGGGGGTGGCTGTGCCCAGCCTGGGGAGCTGTGAGTGCTGCTGGCACAGCTCCTGCCCCCAGAGCCAGCTGTGACAGAGCCCAGGGTGACAAGGGAATCACTGGGAATCCAAGCTGGGGAAGAGCCTGGGAGCTGAGCTCCTGTGAACTGTGCCTTGCTGCAAATAACACATTGGTGGCACGAGCAGGGGTGCTCTGGCAGGAGGGAACTGCTCTGGGAAGGAAACATGACATCAGGGTTTGAATTCAAAGTGTGATCAGCATGCACAGTGTTCTGCACTGGTTTGGGAGATTTTTCTGGCACAGATGCTCAGCCCTACAAGTATGTGACCCATTGTCACACACCTCTGTCCTTGGCTGCAGGGACAGTCACAAGGAACCCAGGCAGCAAAACTGATTTAATGCAGAGTGGATCTATGCTGGGGTCAGAGGATCAAGTGCCATCAGCCCCTTTCCTGGTCTAGAAAGTGCTAAATTCTGTTAATATCCTTAATTCATGGGGCCTGACTCCTGCTGCAACTGGGAGATCTCGTAGGTAAAGGTGAGTAGAAGGAGAAGTGCACCAAATAAACAAAAATATTTAAGTTTTCAAAAATAAAAGGCTTGTGAAGAGAGGAAAAAAAAGATGTATCAGCGTGTAGGCTGTGAAAGTGGCTCTTACACTCTCATGTGTCCTCACAGGAGCTGAGCTGGGGTTTGGTGTGTCAAGAGGGACCCAGAGGGAGGAGGAGCCGTGGCTGGGCACAGTCAGCAAGAGGGCAGCACCCTCTGTGTGTGCTCTCCTGGGTTTTGTGTCCCCCTCAAGGGCTTTTCAACTCCTCTGCTGTGTGTTCCTCACTCTCCAGACACCACCTGGAAGTGCAAGGTGCTGTGCAGCATGGCTTGGTTTGGGAGGTGGTTGCCAAGAAGAGAAGCTGCAAAGAGAACCCTGCACTTTCCTTCTCCCCTTTCTGGTGGGGAGCTCTCCAGGGGTGGCAGCTGCCTGCCTTTGGTGCCATCCTGGTGCCCTGCAGGGGGTTTGGAACTCCTCAGTGCCCCCCTTACCTGCCCTCTCACACCTGGCTGCCAGCCCTTGGCATTACACACCCCACAGCTTTCCATTCCTCCTGGGTTTGCCTTGCAGAGGGCCCTGGGGGTGCATCTTTGGGGACAGAGGTCCTTGTCCCCCAAGGCAGGGCTGCCTTCCCCAGGGTGTTGGACACAGCACCTGGGGCTTGCTGCTCTGGGGGGGCCATGGGGTGGGTGATGACCCCCAGCTGAAATCTGGGATTTCTACTTTCTGTGGGCTCTGCCAGGTGGCCCAGAACTGGTGCCCAGAAGGTCACTCAGATCCTGCCAGCTTTAGGTTTTGATTATTGTGCAGGGGGAACTGGGCCACTGAATAACTGAATCAATATGATTCCAACATATTTGTTGTTTACATTACATGGCAGATACAGATTCTAGGTCTGCTGTCCACATGGGAATCTCTGTGTTGGCTAAGCTGCTTCTTCCTGAGGCAGGCACATCCTTCAGAACATCCAATTGGTCAAGTGTCCGTTCTCATGTTGTGCTTCCCCTATCCAGGGTTTGCATTTTTTGCAGACAGTTTCTGAGGCTCTCTTCTTATTTTTGATCCTGTTGTTTTCTTAGTAATCTTGATGAATTCCTGAGAGCTCTAACAACAAAACTGCAGATGGTTTGATAATATTACTCACAACCAGTTTGGCTGGTGCATCAGAATGGCCTGTTAGAGAGATACATTGCTACAATCCTTGCCTGGGACTGGTGGTTTTTACCTGCCAGGTCAGTCCCTGTCACCCAGAGCAGTGATGGGCTCAGTCCCTGGCCCGTGCTCCCCATGGCCCACACGTTCTCAGGGTGCTCTGGGGATGCTCTCCTTTAAACCTCCTGCAAATCAAACTGTCCAGCCTGTGTTTGCTGCTGCTGACACCCAAAGTGAGCACTCCAGCATCACTCCCATCCCTGCTTTCAGTGAGGAAGCGAGACAGAGGAATAAATACTGCCTCAGATGAAACTTAATCTGTTTTTAAAGAACTCCCTCCCACTGAAATAGAGGGTTTTTTTTCCTTTTTCTTTAACAGTCCTCCCCTGAAAAGCCTCTCTTGGGGTGTCTCTCATCCTCACTTAATGGTGTTGAGGTTTTTTTTCTTTTTTATTCCAAGTTTCTGGAACCTCCATGGATTTCCCTGTTACACGTTTTTAATTCAGAATGCCTCAGTGAGCCTTTCCTGTTCTGAATCTCCAGAGTACTCCATGGGGGAAAATTTAAAAAATAACATGTAAGCTTTACATAATTTACTATGAGAGTAATTGGGTTTATCCAGCAGTTCATAAACCTTTAGCTGGTAAAAATCAAAGTACCTTAATCTCAAAAGCAGATGGGGGGATGTCACGGTGAAGGCTTATGTAGTTTTCAAAGACAAATTGTTTAATTCCATCACTGCTAGGAAAATAAATAGTTGTGCTGCTCGATTGAAAACAGAAACATCTCAGAAATGAGACTTTCTTTGCTTTCAAGCATTGTTAGCCTGACAAGAAAGAAGCCCAAAGCAGCTCGGTGGAAAGATGTGATGGAGCTCCAGTTTATGAGAAATGAAAGGACAAAGCCTCTAAACCACATTTTACCATTCTCAGGGAATTTTCAAGTGCCTTTCCTGCGCTGCTCTCAGGCACTGCCAGTGTCGCAGGCAGTGAATCACTGAGGCATGTGATGTCTGCAGGTCATTTCCTTCCATCCACAGAGGTGGCAGGGCTGGCCCTGCCCCGTGCCCGCCGAGGGGAGCGGTGAGTGTGGGACGCTGCTCCCAAATCCCACTTTTCAATGCAGTGTGCAGGGCTGGATTGAAAGCTGGGAGCCATGCCTTGCCTGTGTAATGAAGGCTGCATTTGTAGCCCCACAGCAATGCTGCACACAGGCCAATCAGGGCTATCTGGCCAGCACATCCCCTCCCAAGTGATGGTCTTGCTTTAGTCCTAATGGCCTGATGAGATCACCTCTAATTTGTGTATCAAGCTGGTTTGTATCACATCTTTCAGAGAAAAAAAGAAAGGGGGTAAAAAACCCCACACAAACCCAACAAAACCCTCTTTATTTTATTTTTTTTTCCTTGCTGGACTTCAAAAGGTTGTATTATACCCAGTGTGCTGTGAAAGCTCAGAGCCATTACCTCAGCCCAGAACCAGCAGCAAACAAGCACCCGTTTTGGTGGGGGCTCATTTGCTCCAGAATTATGACAGTGCTGTCAGCCCAGGAGGAGATGCTTGCTCTGGTGGCTACCTGGGCTGCTGGGGTCTGCTCTCAGCATCCACAGCTGCAGCATCCTCCTCCTGTGGCCAAAGGAATGAAGGAGAAGAGCAAGAAGTGGGAAAAGCTGGTGGGTGACAGCACAGAAACAGCAGAGGAAGATGTTGAGGTGGCTGAGGATGCTGATGGCAGAGTGTGGGGGGATAACAAGGTTTGGGTGTCCAGGTACAGATATCACATTGTGTCACTTTGGAGAAAAACTTGCTGTGTTTTCTTGCTCATTGAGCCTGGGTGTGGATTTAGTAACTGTGTCAGAAGGCTGGGTCACAGGTATGGTTCTGACAGGGTGAGGGAATTTCCTGGCAGCCTTGCTGCAGCAGCAGAGCCTCTTGGTAATGCTGTTCATTCAACAGAAGTGATTGTGAAGAGTGTTTTTCCAGTTTTTGGGCAAAGAGGACTCAGCCATGGTGTTCAGCAGTGATGGAGCCGTTCCTGGTGGGCTCAGAGCAGTGGAGACACAGAGCTTAAGGAGCAAAATAATCCTTAGAGCCCAGCACACAAAGCTCTGCATTGTGTGTTTGGGAGGAAGAGAGATTTCATAAAGTGCTTTGGTATAAAGTGTAAGGAATAATGGAGTTGGGCTGTTGGATATTTGGGAAGTGAGTGCTGACAGGGGAGGGAACCAAGCACACCACTGGTGCTCAGGATCTTCTGTGCATCAGCCAGGCCTTTCTTCCAGGTTGTTCCAGAGCTGAATTAACCTCAGTTGTCTTTTTCCAAAACTGCTCTCCCTCTAAAGGAAACAAATTATTGGCAGAAATTGATTTCTTTTTAGCAGCTAACTTTTAAATCTAAAAACCTAACAAATATATGCTGCAATGATCAAAAAATGTGACATTAACACTTTTTTATGACCTTAGCTGAGACACTTGGTAACATGCTGTTCTGATTTTGATACTTTTATTTTTATTATTTTTACTGTTCGACACCCTTTTGTCACTGAACCAGCCTTACATATTGCAGTGCTGGCATTTGGATTTCTCTTGAAATCTGGCTGGAGGAATTTAAATCTTTGGAGCTCAGCTTGTTGCTTTCTTGTGTCCCCACACTCGTACACAGCAGTTTGGGAGCCCTGGGAACAGGGGCTGGAGCCCACAGGGACTGGGCACTCAGCTCTCAGAGAGCACTTTTGGAAACTGCACTCTGCTCATGAAAATCGGGGTGCTGGCTGCAGAAAATGGTGCAAAATTCAACTGTGTAAGTTGTTCTCACTGGGCTCTTAGGTGTCTGTTTGGGATCAAACCCAGGTAAGTGATGCTGCTCCAGTCTGAGGTGTTGGATAAGCTTGGTTTGCTCTCTCAGACAGCAGGATTCATTTCCAAAGTTGTCTTGGGGCTGCCTGCATTGTTTTGGCTTTTTATGTTGGCTTTCTTGCTGAACTGGGCCCGCAGTTAATGCTGAGTTTCGATTTCCATGACAAGTTCTCTTCTGGGAGATTTACAGCTCAGCTGCTTTGGTTTGCCAGGCTAATGCTGTGGAATGCAGGTTGACAGTCCAGATGTGAAACCTTTCTCCTTGCAAAGAAAACAAAGGATTAAATGCGTTTTAAGAGGGTTTGAAAAAAATAATTTAAGGCTGAGGCCCCGAACCCAACATCTGAAGTCTTGAAATACTGCTGGGGATGTGAAACTTCAAAATCAGGACACTTGGAAGTGTGGCCAGGCTGTGAGTTCCCTGTGGCTTTTGGAGCACCTGACACTGCCTGTTCCTAAGGTTTTACAGAATGTCAAGCAATCAAATTGTGCACCTTCATGCCCTCAGTGCAGGTTAAAGGGTGGTTTGGGTTTTGCTCCTGCTAAAACCTGTGCAGTGTGGGGAAAACTGCAGGCACTCACTGGCAAATGACCATGTTTCCCCCATTTTCACAGCTAAAGATAGTAGCTCGTGTTTTCTGATTTGACAACCTGACAGTTTTCCTGAGTTAGAATTAGAATTATCCCTGTTTCCAGAGGGGATGGAGGAAGGCCCAGGTGGTGCAGGTTTGTTCTCCAGCATCCCCACTGCAGGGGGAAAGGTCTGACCAGGCTACAAGGTCATGACTGAACTGGACAAGGGTTTAATAGTGGTGTTTAATGTCCAAAGCATCTTTTTAAAGAGAGAAACACAATGGCCTCAGCCAAGCCATTGAATGTGATCCTTTGTGCTCGTGAAGATTTGGACAATGCATCTACCCATGAAGGCCCATTTGGGTTTCAGAATTATTTGGGTTGGAAACAATGCAGCAAGAGTTCATTGTCCTTTCAGAGAAATGATGAAAACATCCAGAACTTTCTCCCAGCCCATATGGGAAGAGCAAACATGAGGAGTCTGCACTACCAGATGTCTTAAAATTGAGATCACAGCCTCAAAGGTAGAGAGGGCAGACCTTGCAGGGCAGGTCATTCTCCAGTTGTCTTGGGAAATATAATGGGGTTTATTGGGATTTATTAAAACCGGAGTTGTAAAAAGCTTGTGGCTCTTTATGTGGGACTAATAATCCTACTGGTGGTGTGTTCTGATCAGGCTCAGGAAGCCTCTGCAGAACAGTGACTTTCCTGTAGCAGAGACACGTTCTGTGCACTCAGATAGTTGATATTTGCTCGGTTCAGAAAGATCTCTGCCTTTATTCCAGGTTGTGGAACAACAGATGAGTACAAGTATGCTAAAAAGCAGCTTTAACAAATGACAAAAATGGCCTATGTTTTTCCTGGGTAAAAATCAGGACAAAAATAAAACCCCTGGGCTAAAACTGCCTTTTGTAGTATCAGTGTGCTTTTTTTTAAAGGGGAATGTCCTAAACTGAGTAATTAGAAAAAAACAACTTTGAGATTACACACACAGAGTAACCAGTAACTAAAAATTAACTAGGAGTTAATTTTTGCCATATAAACATTCACTTTTTAAAATTAATTTCTCTTTGGAAACAATGTACTTTTGGCTAAGAAGGTGTTTTTTGGTGTTGAACTCTGGCTGCTGCAGTGGGGTCCTGTGCTCACTTGTTCCCATGCATTGAGAGCCATCAGAGCAGCCCTGCACACACTTGCAGACGAAGCAGAACAGCCCCAGCAATCTCTGCAGTCTGATAAACCCTCTGTTTGTGCAGCTTGATAAAAGTGGAGGCTCGAGGTTTCCTTCCTGTGCTGGGGTTTGTCACTCTGGAATTCAGGGCTGGTGTGTGGAGATCAGGGCAGGGTTCAGCCACACCAGTGTCCCCAGCCTGGTGACACCAACCCCTCGTGCCAGGGAATCCCTTTGGGTCCTTCCAGCTGTGGGAAGGTCACAGAGGAGCAGAGCAGCTGTGGAAGGGTTCCCTCTGTGCAGCAGCCTCCTCTTGCTCTGCAGAAGTCCACGGGCACAGAGCCACCCCAAACACCCAGCCTTCAGCCACATCTGCAGAAAATCCACGGGAGGACATGTGGAAAGTTGGCACAGCTCTTGGTGGAAGGAAGTGGGAAGAAAGAAAATCATTAGCTAAGGCTGATGGGGATGCCTGGATTCGAGGTCGTCTTATCTGTGGAAGTTCTTCTTCCACCCTTTCTGTTGTTTTAAGCACTTCTCTGAGCAATCAGGACTTTTTCCATGCCTGCAGAATGGGAATGGAATATTTCTGAGCCATCAGCCCTGGAGATGTGTCTCTCTCTGCTTTTGGCCTGGCAGTCTCCTGGGCAGGTGGCTGGGCAGGCAGGACACTGATGCCAGTGAGATCCAAGGAGTGCCATCACTGCAGGGCATCCAATCCCCTGCCATTTGCCCAGCTCTGAACATGGTGTTAGGTGATGTATTCTTCATGCTAATTTACTCAATTTATCACTGATTCCAGTAGAGCTTGATGAAGGGTGTCAGCTGGAGATTAGTCCCAGATGCCTGGGTTGACCTTAGCTTTATCAGCTGCTTTCAATGCTGTAACCATGAAGCACTTGCAAGTTTTCTGGTTCCTCCCATGATTGATAGCCCAATTCTGAAGTGGCTTTCCTCCTTGTTTGTGATCCAAGAGGATAATGCCCTGCAGCTGTCCACAGCATGATGCTCTTGTGGTGAACACTCTGATGCTCTGCTGGCTCCTTCCCAAGGCCAGTGTTTATTAAAATGGCACTTGTGTTCTGCAGGCCT
>JANPWX010018142.1:66977-114529 GCA_024734555.1 Trochalopteron elliotii | reverse complement strand
AATTCTCCAGGTTCCAAGTGAGACATCAAAGGGCTGGGTGCCTGTTGAGCTTTGAGCTGTGTGTTGGGTGAAGTGCTCTGCTCCCCTGGAACCTGACTGAGTCACAAAACATGTTTTTCTATATATACGTATATGTGTGTGTATATATATACATATATATATATATATATGGAGAATATATATATGTGTGTATATATATACATATACATATATACATATACATATATATATATATATATATATATATATATATATATGGAGAATATATATATATCTTCTTCTTTCAGGATGCCCAGGGTAGTCCTTTGGTTCAGAAATGAATCCTGGCAGGGGGATGGGAAAGGAGAGGCTCTACACAGAATCCCAGTTTGCAGTGCCTTGGGCTTTGAAATGATGACAGAAAATTTTCCTGCTCACATTTGTTCTCATTTAGCTACAGCTTGTTCACCAGGATGTTTTTCAAGGAGGGTCTGGTCAGTGTTGGCAGAGGAAAGTCTCCAATTTCCCAAGCATGCTTATCACTTTGTCCTTGACAACGATGGGAACTTGCAGCACTTTTTTTTCGTGGAGAGGCAAACATGAGCAGTCCTGCCCTTGCAGGCAGCATTGTCCTGCTCTTCCTGTGTGCTGAATCACGTAGGACAGATAAAGTTTCCCCAAAATATTGTTGGCTTTGCAGAAGTCAGACCTGGGAAAGTTGGGTGGAAGGGGGAGGAGAGTGAATATCTGAACTGCAAAATGAGCAAACCTTGGAGCTCAAACAAAATGCCTCCCATCCCTTGGGAAAATGTGTTTTGGTGTAGTATGGACAATACTGAGTGCAATAATATTGATAAATAATAATTTTAAGTATTGCAAACAACTTTAGAAATATGGAGGGTTTGTGTCTGGAGTAGAGCAGTGTTGGTGGGGTGGATGGGTCAGATCCAGAGGATAAAACACAGACAAGTGGTTGATGTTTGCCCTCTGCCCTCCCTTTGTGGGGATTCTGGGATGGTTTGGGCTGCAGGACATGAATCAGGAGCTCATGTTTTAGGAAAGCTGTATATATTCAAAGTACAGGAGTTTTTTAGAGGCTGATATCATTTTACATAGGGATTCACTGGAGATGACAGAGTGTTTGTGGAGCAGATGGAAACATGCACTGTAAGGATGATGCTCAGATGTCTCAGCTCTCTGGGAGAGCAAAACCTTCGTGCTCCATGTGCCTTGGACATTTCCTTTGTGCCTGCAGAACTTTGATAATTTTACGTGTTTTTTGTTATCCCTGTGTACAATCAGATTGATTTTATCTGGTTTTGTTACAGTGCTTGTTCCCTGATAAGACTGAGAACATAAACACCCTCCATAATGAACATCTGGGAGCTGAGGGAACAGCTGGAGCTATGTCAGGGGAGGTTTAGGTTGGATTTTAGGGCAAGGTTCTTCCCCCAGAGGGTGCTGGGCACTGCCCAGGCTCCCCAGGGAATGGGCACGGCCCCAGAGCTCCAGGAGAGCTTGGACAGGGATGCCCAGGGTGGGATTGTTGGGGGGTCTGTGCAGGGCCAGGAGCTGCACTGGGTGATCCTGGTGAGTCCCTCCCCGCTCAGGAGTTTCTGTGATCTGCTCTGGGAAGGTGAATGGTGGAGAAAACCATTCCCATCCAGTTCCTGGTGTCACAGGGATGATAGCAGAGGAGCTGCAAGAGCTGATGTCACACACTGGCACTACTGTTGTGAGGACAAGGGCTCCTTGTGTTACAGGGAAGTTTGGGAAGTACAAGGAATGCCCCCTTCACTGTCATCCCCTTTTTCCTTCTAAAGACATTTGGGAAATCTTTTGTTTGAAGGAATACAGTCAGAACAATAAAGGGTTAATGATGAGAGCCCTGTCCTGTTGATGGGGGTTGTGTTCTTTGAATGTTCTTTAACCCTCTGCCATCATCCATACAGGGTTATGATCCATACATTTGGGCAGGATATCACTTTGCCTTGCTGACTGGATGCTGTGTGCTCTGACTTCTGCTTTTGTTGCTTGAGGGCCTTTGAATCCAGGGTTTCCTCAGGGCAGAGCTGCAGTGCCAGGACCTGCTGGGGTACAGAGGAGCCAAGGGCACAGCCACTGTCCCCAAGCCTGGCTCAAAGGCAGGCAGGACTTACAGAGACAGGGATTAGTAGTGGGGAGAGTGCTGGAAGTGGAACCAGAGCAAGAGGCTGTGCAGCAGCACTCAGGGCTTGGCTGCTGTCCTCTCCTGATTTATCATGCACAGAGGAAGCCTTTCCTACCTGCAGGGCTGAGGGCAGCCAGACATGGTGTGTTCACACACAGGAGCACTGGCTGTGTGTTCCAGGGAAATCAGAGCGGAACAGGCAGTGAGAGGGAAATTTAGTGCCTGAATGTGGCTTTTAATTTTCAGCCATGCCATCAACCACTCTCAGTGTAAGCCTTGTACCAGCTCTGCTTTCCATGACAAAATTAAAGCCATCAGTTACAGGAGGTTGAGAGTGGCTTGGCTTGAAGTTTTCCTTTCTCCTCTCTTAAAACTCGATGTAGGGGAAACTTTGTCCACTTTCCTTTTCCCAGAGGACCTTCTGGGCTGCAGGGAGAGCTGCCAGACCCACAGCTCCAGGAGGGAACCAAGGCAGGACTTTGTGACCTGCATGGTCAGGACTGCACTGAGTGCTGTCAGAAGCCTTTATGAAGATGGTGGCTGTGGTTTAGTGATGATGTTGTGACCAAGTGTTGAGATGCTGTTCCAGGGACTGAAATTCCAGATTTCCTGTAGCATAGGCACTAATTCCCTCACTTTGGCTCAGTGAGGGAATTCACCTCAGCCTGGTGGCTGCCATCATCCTGTACTCCCTGACCTCCTAGGCTGTATTTTTTCCTCCACTTCAGGCTGTGCTTTCTCCTCCCCCCTTGCAGTGGAGCACTGCAGTGACTCTGGAGTCCCTGGTGTCCCCAGTGCCTGGACCTTGCAGTGATGTGAGCACTGCAGGGTGCAGCTGGTTCCCATTCTGGAGCTTCCAGCAGGAGGGTGGGTGAGCAGGGGTGTGCTGTGGGCCCAGGTTTGATGCTGCTGTTCCTCTTTCCCCAGAGATCATCGATGATCTGACCAACCTGGTGGAGAACACGGACGACCGGCTGCGCACCCAGACACGGCACGTGAAGCTGGTGGACAAGAAATCCACGTCCTGTGGTAGGAAATGGCCTCAGCACAAACCATCCCATCCCGGGGCACTTCTTGACTGAAGATGTGCAGTTATTAACTGCTGCTAATTGCTGTGCTCCCCCCACCAAAGACAGCTTCTTTCAAAGGCACAAACCCCAGCACTCCAAACGTCTCCTGCAGGTTTGACTGGCTGTGCTGAAGTGCTGGTGCAGTTAATTTCCTTGAGCCATTTGACTCCAGCGTTGCACAATATCCTGATTGTATGAAATGGTTTGAAATTAGAGCTGTGCATGTTAATTAGCTTTACACAAACTTGCTACCAGCTCTCACAAAGCTGGCACAGCGGGGAGTGAGGCTGCAGGGGCGTTCCTGGGGGTGTCCTGCAGGAATCAGCTCTTAACCCAGCAGAACTCAGAGCCTGCCAGGCAGGAAATCCTTCCTGGTGACTCCTGAAGTGATGTGCAAGCTGCTAAAGCTGAGCTGGCCTCTCTTTCCAGAGGGCCAGGGAGAGGTGATAATCACAGACAGGTTTGGATGAAGAGCTGAGGGTTGAGAGCACTGACCAGGAGGGGATGCTGTGGGTGATAGCAGAAAATGTCTTTATGGGGGGACAGTGGCTGACTGAGGGATGCAGTCCCTGGGGAGGTGGTGGCAGTTCAGTTCTGGGAGCAGCGTGTCTGCTTCTGGTGTCTGTGGTTTTTATCGTGCTAAGAGACTCACAGTGCTCTGCAGAAATCTGACTTACAATCAGAAGTTGTTGAAATTTGGTTTATGTAGTTCAGTAAAGAGAAAGCCAAGGGCTGATGTGGTCACAACCTGTTTGTGGCTGGTGGGAGATTTCATTCTGTGCAGTGAGGCTGCAGAAGCTCCCCAGCTTAGACTGAAAATGAAGCATCTTTCCAGCCCTGACAATTCCAGGGATTTATTTGGTTCTCCATCAGTGAGAACGTTTTGAAAGCTTGGTTGATGAAGGTTGATGAAAACCTGTGGCTTCTTCTGGAGGTTAAAGTTGACTTGTCAGAGTCATTTGTCTCCACGTTCTCTCCTACCAACTGCAGATGGAATTAAAGGCGTGACTGCAGAGTTCATGACTGACTCTTTTATTTTAGATCTTGAATGTTGATGCAAGATGGATTTAATTTAAAACTGAGTGCACTTGAATGATGCAGAGTACCCCTGTGTGCCTTTGGAGTCTCCCCTTAATTCCTGTGGCTTTGTTTTCCTCACGAGTCCAGAGCAGCCCAGCTGGATATGGGGGGTGGGCAGGGAGTCAGTCCCGTGGCATCCAGGAGGGATTTCTCCCCAGTTTTGGGTTCCTCATGCAAGTGCAGCCCCAGACGTGTTGCTGTGTGATGGGGCTGTCTCTTTAACTCGGGAAGCCCATCCTGGCTGCCTGGGGAATTTCAGAAGAGGAGGAGGATGATGGGCTGGGAGGATCCTGGGCTGGATTCCTTGGGGGTGACCTCTCTCACCCTTTGCACATTGAAAAACATTTTGCTTTGGTGAGAAGTGCTGCCTCTGGTGCCTGTTCCCTCTGCTCCCATAGGCCTTCCTGTGTTTGCATAACAATTTGGGCATAAGTAAACACCAAATTGCCTCAGACAGCTGCTTCCTCCTGCCCAGGGTGAGCTTTGGAACAGTAATGCTGAGGACACAGGCTCTAAGGGCATTCCTCACATCCCTTTTCCACCCTTATCCCTGGCACTGGAATGAACTGGTGAGATGAGAAATACCCTCCCTGTAGGTATGATTATCCCTGGAATGAGGCCAAGCAGCAGGAAAACTGGCACCTGGCAGGGGACTCTGACAGAGTGCCCTTTTTATCATTGAAATTGATAAAATCTTCAGAAACTCTTTGGGTTTGGTGCCTTACTTTGGATTTAAAGCAGAGTGAAGTGCTCAGCCTTCCCCCTTGCTCAGCCCATCCTTACTCAGGCTCAGTCTCCACTCTGTTCCAGCATGTGGCTGTTAATGTGTTTTTCCCTCCTTTTTGAAATCATGATGTCTTTTTATTTTCCTGATGAGTGTCTGTGCTGGAGCCACGGGCTGTGGATACAAGCAGAGCACACTGGCTGGAATAATGGAATAATCCCTGTTTTACAAGCAGGAATGTAATGCATTAATGGGTGTGTCTTTGTTAGCAGCCAGTATAATCATAAAATCAAAGAATTGCTGGTGAAACCCAGCTTTAATCAATATTTCAACATCTCCCTCTCATGCAAAGCTCATTTCCAGCTGCAGGGACTGTTCCCAGTGCCCACTGGGGTTTGTGCTGTGCCCTTGGCATTACCTGCCTGGCCCAGGAGCTGCCTCTGCCCATCCTGGGCCTGGCACAACCCCTCAGGTTGTCCTGGGTGGGTTGTTTCATTCACAGCTGATTTTCAGGGCCATTTTTCAGGCTGGCTCCAGAGCTGTTGACAGCACCAGCCCTGGCTGTGCCCAGGGGAAGCTGTCCTGCCTCCCCCAGTGGCCTGGGGCAGCCCCACACTGGTGGCACTGGGATTGCAGGGGAAGATTAACCACGGGATGGACTCCAGCCTGCTGCATTTATGAAATGATTGTTGAAAATCATCAGTCATCCGCAGGCAAATGTTTGCACGCTGCCTGGCATTGTTCTGTCCCTTCCCAGTGAGTGCTGCGCATTAGGAGGGGTGGTGGGACATATAAGTTTCTTAGATTTCAGAGATTTGCATTGAGCTTTCAGCAGAGTGTTCACACAGATCACCAGTCAAGTGTCAGGCTGCCTGTGCAGCTTTGCTCCAGGAATGGCTGCGTGCACAGTTACGACTTTTCAGCCTCACCACTGGTGCCCTTGGGTTGGTTTGTCCTCTCTCTACCAGTCTGGGCACCTTTAGAGCTTTCTGCACTCACTAACCATCTCTCAATAACTTTTCTATTAGAAACTTTAACCCTTAGACCATCCTCTGAAGAACTGTATTTAAAATTTTCAAATAAATTGAAGTATAATTAATGTAGAGATGTTGGGGGATGTCATGATTTAACCTCAGGGCCCCAGAGCCACCCTGTCCCTGTCCCCACAGGAGCCATTCCTTCAGTCCCACCCCTGGAAAATGTCTGTGAAAAGCCCATGAAAGAAAAGTCCAGAAGGTGTTCCTTGAGTTCAGTTAGTCCTGTTCCTTGAGTTAATTTAGTCCATGGCTCTGGGTGCTGGTGGTCACTGGGGACAGGTGAGCTGGTGTTTTGTGGTTATTGAGCACAGAACCAGCTCAGGTCAGTGCTGCACTTGAACTGCTCCTTGTGGAGCTTCTCCACACGGGGCCAGCTGCTTCCTGCCCCAGTGAGTCCAGTGAGGTACAACCCAAACCATGGCTCACACCAGCTTGAACTCACACCCCTCAGTGTCCCCCTGGCTGGGTTGGAGTTCCAGGGTTCACTGGGGCTAGAAAAGCCTTCCCAGAGCACTGAGTCCAGCCTGTGACCAATTCCCACCTTGTCACCCAGCCCTGAGTGCCACACCCTGGCCTTCTTGAGACAAGAACCAGAGCAGTGAGCTCCTCCCCTTGCTCCCAGCCTGGCTGCAAACAAGTTTGGTGCTTTGGGGTAACTTTCTCCCCATCCTTGAATTTTGTAGTGGGAATTTTTGTTTGGTTGTTCTCCCTAAGGACACGAGTGGGCAGCTCCCTCAGAGAGGATGGTTAAAGCCAGACTTTGGCTATGATAAGAACATCCTCAAGTGTTTGTGTCTGGAGGAGCCAAGGGGATTTTAGCAGCTCAGGCCACAGCTGGAAGGCCTGGTGGCAAGATGTGACCTGTGCAGAGGTGGTTGTCTCTGAGCTGTGCCATGTGTGGAGTCAGAAATGCTCTTCAGGTCCTGCTGAACCAGACCATGAACTGGGGAGGGGACCTGGGCATTGCTAGTTCTGCCCTTGGTCCTACTCCAGTCACTCTCTGGTGTCCTCCTGTAGCCAGGGGGAAAAGCTGCTCTTTGTTTGGGGAAGCAATACAGAAAATCATGACTTTGTCACAGCTGAAACAAGAAAAAAAAAAAGAAAAAAAGAAGAGAGCTTTTATTTCTGATAGATGAGTGTGTCCATCCCCTTGCAGGCAGCCTGAGGGCAGCAGACCATGTTCTCCCTGTGTGCATCCCTCTGCCTTTTCAGATAAATGAGGAGAGTGAGGAGCAGCCACAGCAGATCCCCTCTGGGGCAGGAGCTGTGTCCTGGAGAGCAGCACCCCACTGCACAGAGGTGCCTGACCAGCTTTCCCCCGGCCCTGCTTTCCTCCTGTTCCACAAGATGGCAATGCAATCTAATCACCTCCCTCAGCCCCAGGTAGAGGCTCTGAGCTCCCCTTTGCCTTCCTGCTCAGGGAGGGCTTGGGGATGCCAAAAGCAGGGTGTAAACTACATCAAATTAATCTGTACCAGGTGGGGGTTTCTTTTTAATCTTAGCAAAACACCTGAATTAAAAACAGAGCTTGGCTAAACCCATTAATTGGAGTTTTTGGAAGGTTGGGTTTGTTTTAAAACAGGGTAGCTTGGATTATATAAGGTTTCCTCTAGAAAATAATGATTCATGCAGGCTGGGGCCTTTTTCTGCCAGGTTCTGTGATCTCTCTGTTCTAAGTTTTGTTTCTTTTTGCCATGGGTTTAATTTGTTTTATAAATTATGATGGCAGTTGCTCAGGTTTGTTCCTCTGACGTAGCCTGTGTGTTTAGATGAGCAAGTCCCCATCCATTTGGTTTTTTCTCCGTGGAGAGGAGGAGCTGGTTCAGTTGCCATGAATTCAGCCTTTCCTGCAATCTGACTCTTGGAGAGGTTACACTGATATTCCTCAGTGCTGCCCTGCCAACTGCACTGCTCTGAGTCACCTGTCCAGCCTTTGATGGGATGACATTTCTTGGCCTGGCAACTTTTCTGTTTTCCTGAGATGAGGCCCGTGCTGGTGGCAGTGTCCCCCAGCCTGGTGCTCACTCCTGCAGTGCCCTTGTGCCCTCCAGCCAGCTCATGGCCTTGCTCTGCCTCCTCTTCCTCCTCTTCCTCCTCCTTCTCACACTCACTATATTCACTTCTCAAATGTTTGCCGGTGCTGAGGTGTTGGAATGGATTCAGCTGATGAAAGAGGATAGACCTAAGCAGTCATAAATGGGTTTTTTTGTAAAAATAAAGATGGTTTGGATTTGCTTTCTGACTCCCCTTCCAGGTGGGAAAGCACAGTATGACCTGGTGCTGTCAGCTCTGTGTGTGTTGAGCAGGAAAAGATGGGACCTTCTGGGTCAGAGGATCCCTTCAAGATAAATTTCTGAGAACAAGCTTGTTTTTTCCCCCCCATTACTCCTATTGGGAGGCTGAAATGGTCATAAACTTATTTCCAGCCTGGACTTGTCAGGGATACTTCATGATGCCCACGTGCAGCCCTTGTTCTGCTGTCCTGAATAGTTCTTTCCTCTTTTTTTATTTTTCCCCTCAAATGTGTGTGTCCAAGAGATCACTCAGTGTGCCCTCCCAGCTTCTGTTCTGCAGGGCTGAGCAAGTGTCTTTACATTTGAATCTCCTAAATTAATCTGTTTCCTGCCAAGTCTTTTTTTTTACACTTCTTCCTACTTAAACCTTTTGGATGTTTAACCACAGGAACCGAGTGCAGCATCCCTGGAGCCTTCTCACAGTTCTGGGTTCCTGTAAACACTCTAAGCTGGCTTGTCCAGCAGCTCCAGCACTTTTCTGGCTGTTGGAAATACTGCAAGTCCAGCATGTTGGCACCTCAGTCATTTTGGTTTTGAGCTGTTTGTTTGGGCCTTTCTCACTCTTGAACATTTTTCACTCAAGTTCATTTTCTTTCCAACTGACAGCAAAACTATTGTTTATCTCCAGAGCGTGGCTCCCTCTCCCATCCCATGGAATTTCAACCTTCCTCCATTCATCTTCACAGTTCCCCATTTTTTCTCCCATCCAGTCCCAGCTTTCCTGTGTGCTGGTGCTGCTTTCCAACTTTGTGTCAGCAGCAGATTTCATTAGCACACTTCCTTCTTGTGCCAAGGTCATTAATGAAAGTATTTAATAAGATCAGCCTGCTGACCATTCCTGGAGGAGCTCTGCCCGTGACCTCCATCCATCCTGATCCTTCTTTCAACACCACTTCCCCTTCCACCAGTTTCCTGCCCTTCCAGCTCTGCTAATCCCCAGTTTTTCATTTCAGGATTTCCCATGTGGGGCTGGATCACTGCTGAAGTCTGTGTGGGTAGGATCTGTCTCACTTCCTTTGTCTAGGAAATTCATTATCTGACCAGCTAACCTGGTTAGCTCTGTGTGATCTGATTTCCCCTCAGAGCACTCCCAGTGTTTTCTACCCTCTTTGCTTTTTGATTTCATGTTCTAGTTAGTCTTGGTTTGCTCTGGAGCCTCCATCCTGCCCAGGTTGCTCAGACAAGCTTGGGGTTGCTCACAGCTGGTTCTTCCTTACATTTGGCGGGTGGCAGTTTTGTGGGTGCTGCAGTTCCCCTCTGGTTCTGGAGAGATCCCTATTTTTGGGATCATGTCCTGGCTGAGGCTCAGTTTGAAGGGAAGGGTCTGTGTGTATCAGTCCTGCCTTCATTAACCAGCTCATTTCATTTAATGAGAGTTCATCCTGTGGCCCTGAGACCCTCCAGAACCACCACAGCCCTTCTCCATGCTCCCACCAAGGCTTGGCTCGGTGGATTCAACCAGTGATCATTTGAAATCATGGAATCACAGAGTCACCAAGGCTGGAAAGGGTCTCTGAGATCGCCCAGTGCAGTTCTCACCCCAGCATCACCACTAATCCATGTCCTCAAGTGCCACATCCACACATTTTTTGAACATTTCCAGGGATGAGGACTCCAAACCTCCCTGGGCAGTTCCAAGACCTGAACACCCTTTCCATGGGGAAATTCCTGCTGCTGTCCAAGCTGAGCCTCCCCATGCCCAGCCTGAGGCTGTTCCCTCTCCTCCTGTCCCTGTTCCCTGGGAGCAGAGCCCGACCCCCCTGGCTGTCCCCTCCTGGCAGGGACTTGTGCAGAGCCACACAAGGTCCCCCCTGAGCCTCCTTTGCTCCAGGCTCAGCCCCTTTCCCAGCTCCCTCAGGATTTCTCCAGCCCCTTCCCCAGCTCCATTCCTTCCCTGGGCACACTCCAGCCCCTCAATGTCCTTCTTGTCATCAGGGGCACAGAACTGACCCCAGCACTGGAGGTGTCCCAGCAGTGCCAGCACAGGGATGGGCACTGCCCTGGGGCTGTGGCCACAGGGACAGCCCAGGTGCCACTGACCTCTTGCCCACCTGGGCACCCCTGGGCTCATTTTTAGCCACAGCACCCCCAGGGCTTTCCCACCAGGAACTCTGCAGCCACAACCCCTTCCCATGTGCCTTTTTCCATCTGTGGTGACCCAAGAGCACCTCCTTAAATATCCATCCCTGGGTGGTGGTGGCAGACAGAGGCAGGAGTGGAATGGTTCATCCAGGCTGCACAGCAGGTGTGGTGCAAACCCAGGGTGAAGGGCAGCCACCAATGTGTAAAACAAGGTGGGGAGAAGTCCCTTTCCTGGGGCTGCTTCCTAAGGGCTTGGGGCCTGCAGGATAACCACGTGTTCAGCAGCTCAGCCCTGATTCCAAGGACACCCCAAGTGTGGAGTTTCTGGGACTGGGCTGTGAGATGTAAATCAGGCAGAGGTTGAAGCCTGGAGCAGTGAAATGCCAACCCTCCCCATCAGGAGACAGGGTGAGAGGAAAGGGGGAGCAAAAGGCAATAGAGATCCTCTTAATTACATTTGCATATGCAGCTGTTCAAACAGACTGAACTTCACCAGTGCCTGTTCATACCCATCAGGAGATTTAGAGCAGCTGTTGTCAACCCACGTAGAGGGATCCTACAAATCTGGTGGTAAAATGAGCCCCTGGGCACCCTGCTCACCCAAGCTGTCCATCACTGCAAAAGGCCAAGCAATTAATTGTATTTCAATATTGGAAAAAATGGAATTGTGTGAAACATCTAAGGGCGACTGCTTACAGCTTGGTTTCCAAGGACACATGTTGCAGAATTAAATCATTAATTTATATTTCTGAAAACGGTGATGAAATGTGTTAATTTGTACATTACCAAAGAGGCTCAAAGTTGCCTCCTTCTGCCTTTTCTTCCCTAATATGCTCAGTGACAAAATAATTGCTCTCCCTGATCTGGAGCTGAAACACAACGGTGTTCAGGCTCAGAGATTTCGTGCCACGTTAAAACCTCAATTAGGGGGGAAATCATCTGGGTTAAACGTTTGTAGTAATTCCTGCAGACTGAAATTCTGCCTTAATCTTGGGTTCCCAAATGCTGAGCCTTTTGCAGCCTCTCTTGGTTGTCCTGCCCCGAATCCAGGCCGAGGCAGAGCTGTGCTGAGCACACAGAATGAGGGTCCAGCATCTGGAATTCTGTTTCCTCAGCCCCGGGCACTGCAGGGACACAACAATGCACAGAGGATGTGGTCAGTGGAGAAATTAGTCTGCTAGGGACCAGTGGTTATGTTGTCTCTTCAGGGCTTTGTGAGATGCATGGAGGATGCTGATCCCACCAGAATGCAGGGATATAAATCAACAGGGGCTGGCATCTCAGATATTTCTTCTTTTGCAAAAGTGCAGTAGGGTTCCTGCCATTGTGCCAGTGGGCTGGAGGAAAAGCATCCTCAGGCACATGGGAAGAGCAGTAAGGAAGCCCTGCCCTTGTGGGGGATTTGTCAGGTCTGGGGCAGGGGGGCGTTTCTGGTGCTGCTTTAGAAAATATATTGACTTAAGGTGAAAAATCCAGATTTTTGTGCAGCATTCAACTGGTAGCATTCAAACACAGGAGTCCTGCTTCCAGCAGAGCATTAACAAAGCCATTGCCATCCCACATCTGGGGTTGCCGTCTGTGTTTTGGGAAAGGAGAAGGGATCTGTGTCCAGCCAGACCCACAGGCAGGGCAGTGTCACTGTTCCAGGGCTGTGCTCGGGGTGCTGGGAGCTCTCTGGGATGTGGGGCTCAGGTGGGAACAGCCCCATGGAGATTGGGGGGTCCCTGTGACCCTCAGGAGGTTCAGCAGTGCCGAGTGCAGGGTCCTGCACAGTCTGGGTGGGGATGGATGGGGAGCAGCCCTGAGGAGAAGGGCTTGGGGTGTTGCTGATGAGAAGCTCAACATTCCCTGGCTGTGTTCTCTGGCCCCCCAAATCCCCCTGTCAAGGGCTGATCCCAGCGTGGGCAGCAGGGGAGGGAAGGGGGGATTCTGCCCCTCTGCCCCCTCAGGTGAGACCCCACCTGCAGAGCTGCCCCAGCCCTGGGGAACAACAGCAGAGGGACATGGAGCTGCTGGGGAGAGCCCAGAAATGGTCAGAAAACAGGCTGGGAGAGCTGGCGGTGCTCACCTGGAGAGGACAAGGCTCCAGGGAGAGCTCAGAGCCCCTTTCAGGGCCTAAAGGGGCTTCAGGAGGGCTGGGGAGAGACTGGGCAGGGGTCTGTAATTAAACACAGGTCATTTTTGCAGATTACAGTCCACTGTGCTGCAGCTGAAGGTGTGAGTGCAGCCCTGGGGAGGACACCTGCAGTGTCCCTGTCACCTGGGCTCCAGGTGGGCTCAGGGTCACACAAAGGTGCTGGATGTCACGTCGGGGTGACACTCTGAAGGTGCTGTGCCATCCCTGGAGCTGCTGTTTGCTGTGACTTCCAGAGCTGGCTGGGGAAAGCAGAGGAGTGTGACACTGGAATGTCACAGCTGTTTGCAGAGCGAGGAATGCTCTCCTACCACAGCAGCAGGGTGGGATTGAAGGCTGGAATGCCCTCCCTGTCTGCTTCAGAGAGGGAGGGAAGGGGTTTGTTTCTGCTGCAGGATGAGCAGCTCGTGCCAGTGGCTTTGGTGTGACATTCTGGAGGGGTCTGGGCTCTGTGGGTGTGAGCTTGGGACTCGTGGGGCACTGGCTGCATTGAGGTTGTGTCGTACCACATCCCCAGATGGATTGTGACACACAGGAGCTCCTGTGTAATACTTATCTCCTAAATATGCAAAAAACCTTAATACTTATCTCCTAAATATGCAAAAAACCTGCACCAGAACATTGCTCTTTTGGCAAGGAAGACATTTACCACTAGCTCTGTTTCAGTGGAAACTCCATTTTCCAAGCCACGCTTGCTGAATCTGTCTGGTTATTACATTTCTCTCTGAGATGCATTGGGAAAACTTGGAAAACTTGGCTCCAATTTGCAATAGCCTTTTGAGGGAGGTGCTGGGGGCTCCCACCTCACCCTTGGGTCATTGTGTGCCTGATAATTAATTGTGTTTGTCACTGGGGCTGGGGGAAGCAGAGAATGGTGCAGGGCATCCCCAGCCTCTCCTTCCCACACCTCCTCTATAAACATCTTCCCCTGGATGCTTTCTTTTGTCAGAAGCCTGAAAGAATACACTTATTTTAAACTTCTATCTGCTTCCACAGAGGGACAGTTTTATAGGATACAGACAGTGCCTGCTGGGATTTTTATGGCCTATAGTTTTCTCAGCAAATGGTTTTTGAGCACAAGTTGGCTGGGCTGGAATGACCTTCTCTTGTTCATTAACTGTCTGTTGAAAAATATGCGTGTGGTGGTAGTTAGAGAGCCTTGATTGGGGTTATTTTAGGTGGTGCAGGGAGGTCCGGGCCTTCCCTTCCCTCCTCATTATCAAGCAGCAGAGGCTGCTTAGGGCCTGGTTTATTTACCTAATAAACTGCCTCTTTATCGTCTAGGAAATGCTCACATTTTTCAGCCAAGAAATCCTAGTAACAGGCAAACAGAGGTCTAGCAGTCAGGTCTGGGGAAACAACAAAATGAAGGTCAGCTAATATTGCTGTTATTCTCTTTCCTGGTGGCCATGACAGCAGGGGTGGTTTATTTGAAGATCCCAGACTCGGAGTCATTGCTCGCATTGTTGGTCCCCCGAGCATGGGAGGCTGTGCCAACACTTGGGATATTAATGTATTCCACAGATCAGTGAATGAGGAATTCCTCTGCACTCCTTTCTTTGGGGGAAAAAAGGGAGAAAAAAAAAATCCCCTTCTCCCCCCTTCCCCCTTCTCCCCACACTTTGTTTGCCGTGGCTTTGTCCGCGGGGTGTTGCTGGGCATCCCTAATGAGCCTGGCAGGGCTGGGGATGGGGATGGGGCCGGCTGTGGATGCTGCACAGGGGCCAGGACACAGCTCCAGGTGTGCCAGGAGATGCCCGAGGAAGGAGAAGGCTCATCTGGGGCACTCACAGCTCCCTCATTTGCTTCCTCCCAGGAGAAAGTCCTGCCCTGTCCCCCCTGCGATGCCTCAGCGCTCCCTCAGTATTCATCCCAGCTCCCAGCCCACCCCAGCAGCTGCTCCCAGGGCAGCAGTGAAGCAATTCCTGCTCCTGGTGACTTTGCTGCCAGGGAAAGGTTGGGATCTGTTGAGGAGGAACGTGGTGATGATGATGATGATGGAAAAAGTGCAGAGCACCGGGGGCTCAGTGGGATGGATGAGCCGAGACTTTGGGTGGGAATAAAAGCTGGGTTCCTGAGGAGACAATTAGCCAGCAATAATGCCAGGGATCAGGGAAAGGCATCTGAGCAGGTTTTTTTTCTATATTCCCGTTCCGTCGCAGGAATTGTACTTAGATATTTTTTAATATATTCTTTGATCCCTCATGGAAATGTTAATGAGACCAAAACTCCTAAAGAGCTCTCCAGACACTGCCCTGCTTTGGAGAGAAGGGTGGACTGAAACACGGCCCCTCCGAGGGCTCCTGACACACAAGCAGCCCCTTTGTTCCCTCCTTTCTGTCCCAGAGACACGTCTAAAAGTGGAGGGAAATGAGAGGAGGCTGAAGAGGCCGGGGAAGGCCGGGCATTCCCATTCACAGCGGGAAAATCCCGCAGCAGCAGCTATTGAGGCCGGGCAGGGCTCCGGGCGTTTGAAGTGCAGACAGAGCTGCTCCCGGGATGGAGCTGGGATGCTTGGGGGCTGCCTTTCACTGCGACTTAATTAAGAAACTCCCAGGCTTTGTCCCGAGGGGGCTGTGAACGTGTGAAGCTCGGCCCCCCATGCAGAGGGGCTGGGCTGGAGGGGACACGGACACGGCTCCTGTGCCACGGTGCCAAGCTGCAGGGCAGAGACAGGGGGCTGGCACTGCCACATGTCACCAGTGGTGTAGGGGCTGGCATTGTCACAGGTCACTGCTGGCACTGCCACAGTTACCCTTGGTGTGGGGGCTGGCATTGCCACAGGACATCAGTGTTGTGGGACCTGGCACTGCCACAGGTCACTGCTGGCACTGCCACATGTCACCCTTGGTGTGAGGGCTGGCATTGCCACAGATCACTGCTGGCACTGCCACATGTCACCCTTGGTGTGAGGGCTGGCATTGCCACAGATCACTGCTGGCACTGCCACAGTTACCCTTGGTGTAGGGGCTGGCATTGTCACAGGTCACTGCTGGCACTGCCACATGTCACCAGTGGTGTGGAGACTGGCACTGTCACAGGTTACTGCTGGCACTGTCACAGGTCACCCCTGGTGTGGGGGCAGAGGAAATTTGCAGTTTTCCTGGCATTTACCCCTTGGCTGCCTGTTTCTGGTTACCTGTGAGAGAAGACAAGTGGTTTACACAGCACAACATGTGCCATGAGGGGTAGATTTTGAACATCACAGGCATTATTTGCTAAACTGTTCCAAATCTGCCACATTCAAGGAGTTTGGGAAGTATAACCTCTCCAGAAGTGAAGGTATTCCTGGCTTTAATGCTTCTCCCTGGGCTTGGAGATTTTATTTAGCTCTGAGGTTTCCAGCTCCTGCAGGGTTGGATGTGTTGGTTCTACTGCAGTGTTTAAAAAGTCTGGGGGATCGCAGCAGACAATGTTTTGTGTTTAGCTCTAGAGCATTAGCAAGGTGACAGTGCTGCTAAAAAGCTTTGGAAAAGCACCTTAGTGAAGCCAAAGTGACTCATTCCTGCTAGAAAAGCTGCAAATGTTTTTCTGGCATTTAAGTAAAATGCAAAAATACTCATTTCCCACCTTGATATTGAATTAAAGACTCAAAAGTGAGGGGAAAAAGCCCCGTGTTTAGGCCTTCTAGAAAAACAGAAGCAGTGCCAAATGATTCATGCTGGGTTTTTTACAACATGGGGCAAGGCAGTGCCATAAACAGGAACATTCCCAGTTTCCTGAGATGAGATGATGGGATTTCTTCCTGTGGATTGTGCATTCTGTGTTTTCAGATCCAGAAACACTCCATTTGTCTCGTTGTGTTTGGACAAGACACTTGGATCCCTTGGGAGTTGGGTCGAGGTTTAAATTAAAGCTGGTGCCGTTTTTGATAGAGCTGCAGGTCTGGGTGTTGGATGTGGGGGAGAAGTGGCTCTCCAGACTTCTCACTGCACCTCAGCCCTTGGCTGGAATCAGAATTCCTTCATTTCTGCACCTTTCCCAGTGTCACTGCTTCTGCTTTACTGGTTTTTGTGGTACTGACAGCATTATTAACATTTCCTTGGTTGCTTTTGTGTCCTCTGAGCCACGTCCATCATTAAGTGGTTTAATTGTTTGCCATCACCTTCAGTATTTGGCAGATGCTGTTTGCTCTGGATCTGGATGCAGCCTGCCCATGAATGCAGGATGAGCTCAGTCCTCCCCTGAGTTCCTCTATCCTTTGTGGAGCCTTCACAGCACATCTGTGTGTGAACTGTCGTGGTTAACAGAGAAACTGTCAGGAATATCTCGAGGTGGGATCAGCCAGCCCTGCCCAGTGATGAAAAGCTGTTCCTGTGCTGGGATGCTCCACTGAGACCTCTCTGCCACTGGATTTGCTCAGCCCCAAGGGGCTGCTGGGCTGGTGTCCCTGCAGCAGAGCCAGGCTTCAGGGCTTTAGATCCTGATGGAAGTCGGGAGCTGGTGGATGGAGGCTCACTGTGTTCTGTGCTCTGCAAGCCCTGAGGAGACAGAGCTGAGTTCAGGTGCAGCTCTCAGTTGCAACTGCCCAAAATCCTGGTGCGGGAGGCCCTGGCACAGGTGCCCCCCTGGATCCATGGGAGTGTCCAAGGCCACGCTGGATGGGCTTGGAGCAGTCTGGGACAGTGGAAAGTGTCCCTGCACGTGGCTGGGGTGGGAATGAGCTTTAACCCACCCAAACCATTCTGTGATTCCGTGATTCCAGGATGCTCAGGCTTGCTCCTCTTACAAAATCTCTGCTGTATTTTGGCTGCCAGAGGAACACTGCAGATTATCTTCCCAGGAAGGAAGAGCAGAACTGATTCTCCTTTGATCTTCATTCACTGAGCAGCAGAGTGATGCTGGTGGCTTTTTGGTGGCCATCTTTTGTCCTGCCACTTCTGGCAGTAAGGACGTGGTTAAGTCATCAGAGGGCTCAGAACTGGGGAGTATTTAGGTGTTAAATAGCCTGGGAGTTGAGGTGGCAGCTCCCAGAAGGGAATGGTGTCTGTAGGTGGGCACTCAGGTATTTTTATGGGATGTGACTGAGGGAGTTTTACAGCAGACAAGTTCCAGTCGTCTGCTTCCTGCTTGGTTTGGCACAGGACACACAGAGCCCAGCAGGAGCTGAGCCTGGGCTTGGCTGGGCTCTGCTCAGTGCCTGCCTGTGCTGTGGGCTGGCTCACCTGAGACCCCGAGATCTGGGGGGACCCCATCTCCTTTTCAGCCTTCAGTCAGCATTAGTCAGGAAAGAAATGGGGATCAGGGAGGCAGAAAATGTGTTATTCCTGCTCTTGGGTCTTTGGAGAATCACAGAAGGGTTTGGATTGGAAAAGGGACCATAAAGCCCATCCAGTGTCACCCCTGCCATGGGCAGGGTCACCTCCCACTGTCCCAGGCTGCTCCAAGCCCCCATGTCCAACCTGGCCTTGGGCACTGCCAGGGATCCAGGGACAACCACAGCTGCTCTGGGCACCCTGTGCCAGGCCCTGCCCACCCTGCCAGGGAACACTTTGTTCCTAATTTCCCATCTAACCCTACTCTCCTTCAGTTTAAGGCCATTCCCCCACCCTGTCCCTCCGTGCCTTTGTCCCAAATCCCTCTCCAGCTCTCTTGGAGCCCCTTTAGGCACTAGAAGGAGCTCTAAGGTCTCCCTGGAGCCTTCTCCAGGCTGAATAACCTCAGCTCTCTCAGGAGGAATACTTAGCCTTGTACTTTCCTCTCCAGAGCCATCCCACCATGCAGCTCCCAGACAGATGAGCCCTTCTTATCAGGTTGGTCACTGGGTTTGTGCAATTTATCCTTTTAGGGACCAGGGGTGAAACCGTCCTTGGTGGTGGAGTTTCTTTTGATGGAACTAGACTGCACTTCAGGAGTCCTCGGCTGTCTAACTTCTTGCATAAGAGACTTTCTTTGAGAGGTATTTTTAAAGACATCTCTGATAAAAATACCACAGGTAGGAGGGAGAGCTCTCGGCACGCTCACCTTCTCCAGTGTGATGGGGTTACACCCTTTGCTTTATATAGACCCAGAAAACGGGGGGGTTGTAATTCATTAGATAATGGAGGGTTGCTGAATAATGCTGTAGAGACTCCTGTTAAACTTGGAGTCTTTTGTGACAAGAAGTGTTACAAAGCCCTGTCTGTGGAACAGCCTCTCCCAGAACCTGTCGCTCCTCACGGTGCCATGAGTTGGCAAAAAGTCAGGATTGCTGCCAGTGCTCCCAGTGTTCCAGGCAATTAATGCCCACCCTGGGTCCCTGTGCTCTGTCAGGTCCTGATGAGTGCAGAGAGAGCATCACCCATCTCCCATGGGGGCACCCAGACCCTGACTGGGCTCTCAAAGCCACAGGAGCACAGCCCGTGCCCAGCCCTGCAGCAGCCGCTGCCTCTCCCGCCACAAATGGGATTATTTCCCCCCTTTTTGGATGGCAGGAGCTGCTGTGCTGTGCTGGGTCTGTTCAGGGCTCAGGGCAGACAATTCCTGCTCTCCTGTGCAGTCTCTGGGTGATGCTGCTGGTCCCAAAAACGCTGAAGATTTTCTGGAAAAAGGTGTTTTAGCATGACCTGCTGGCTTGCTAAACGCTGCTGCAGCTTCTTCCCCTGTAAAATTTTTAACATAATCTTCCTTTTTGGCGTCGCGAGGGGAGCAGTTAGATGGAAGTTCAGTGGGAAATGAATATTTAATGCTGCCAGGGACGGTTCCTGATTGCGGTGGATCCCGGAGCTGGTGGTGAATGTGCATTATCAGGGCCGGGGGGATTTGGGGTGTGAATTTCCCAGGGTCTAATCATCTCATGAAGCTGCTGAGTGTGACTCCTTCCCCAGTAATCTACTTAACTCAGTCATTTAGCCCTCCTCTTGCCTTGCCAGGAGAATGAAGCTCCCAGGTTGTTTGCATGACAAGTAGCCCGGGATTGTCTGGGCTCCGAGGAAGATGCTGGGAGTTAATTGGAGCCGCTGGAGTTGGTGGTTTCCCATGTTCACTGGCAGCCTGGCTGAGGAGCAGCCAGCTCTGTTTTATGGGCAGCTCTATTCCACGCTGCACCATGTGTTTTGATAGCTAAAATACTAAAAAAAAAAAAAAAAAAAAAAAAAAAAAGTTTGCCTTCCAAAGGATGTTTTTCTCCACCAAAACTAAATCTTGAGGGAAGATGATGTTTGGTAGCTCTAGAATTATTGGATTTGCAGATAGAAAGTGCTGTGTTAATGGCAGCTACTGACTGATGACCAAAGCAGCTAACTGGGAGATGTTCTTGGCAGCTGGTCCTGCTAAAAACCTCCCCTCACAGCCATGAAAACCACAGTGAACAATATCGAAATAACAAAAAAAATAATAAAACTGCTAGCAAGCAGAAACTAATCACTGCACCCACCTCTTCATTTCGAAATTAAGGATGCTCCATTAGAAGTGTTGCCTTTAAAATTTTATTAGGATTCCCTCCCACCAAACTTTATTTGTGCTAAACATAAAAGGAGAAGCATCCCTTCGTCTCTGTTTTTAATTTGCCTGCTCCTAAAGCCAAATGTTGTGAGTAAAATTCCTGCTTGGAGATGGGCTCTGTGATACGTGGTCAGCCTGTGCTGGCTTGGATGGGAGCAGAGGCAGAAAGAGAGGCTGAAGCACTGGATAAACTGTACAGGTTTTATTTAAATTACTGCCATGTTCTGTGGCTTGCTCGAAATCAAACCTTGCCAGGCATCTCCCTGCAATCCCAGTGGTTTGCACCTAATATGCATTTCATTAACCATTTGCAGATGACTTTATTCCTGCTGTAATGCTGCGTGTGCAGCGTGGAGCTTTTGAAGTGATTGAGGCAGGAATTGATGAAACCTTAAAAAAAAAAATTCTTTTAGCATGACTGGAGAGTCCTTCACGCCCAGCCCTGGCAGGGTGACACCAGGCTGGAGTCGTGGTGTCACTTTTCCCTCAGAGTCTTTTATGAGTCTGTCTCTCCCCCTGTTCTGGTCTCCAGCTGCCACAGAGGTGGGTGCAGATGTTGGGGTTCAGCTCCATCTTCTCAAAACTGAGCTGGTTTGATTTTTCTGGTTTCCAGCCTGTTTTGGATTTCACAAATCACAGAACCACAGAGTGGTTTGGGTCGGGAGGAACCTTGAAGATCTTCCTGTTCCACTCCTGCCATGAGCAGGGACACCCTCCAGCACCCCAGGGTGCTCCTGTCCCTGTCCAGCCTGCCCTTGGACACCTGCAGGGACCCAGGACTGTCTGCTGTTCCTGCCCCTGTGCTGGACAGGTCACAGCCCCCAGGTGAGCTCAGAGCCCTGTTGGCACAGCCCCATCCCTGGCCCCTGTCCTGGGAAGCAGCCTTGGAGCAGAGGTGGAAAGCCCACGCCAGGTTCTCCATCGGGGAGAGTTCCCCAGTCCCCTGCACAGGTTCCACAGGGCTTTGCTCCAGTTCCCTGTGGGAATGACTGCATCCAGGTGGATGGAGTCCATCTGAGCACAGCTGGAGGCTGCTGGGGCTGCAGGGTCCTGCCTGCAGGACCAGGGAGAGCCCAGAGAGCCCAGGGGCCTCTCCCTGCTGCCCCACGCCTGGGTGAGCCCAGCTTTTGTTAGCACAGCACCAGCGTGATCCGTGGGGTTTTATGAGGAAAGATAAACATGAAAAATCATTTGCATTTTATTTTTTATAATTTTTTATTTATGAGGAAAGATAAACATGAAACATTTTATATTTTTCATCATATAAACATGAAAGAAAAACATTTTATATTTTTCATCATATAAACATGAAAAATCATAAAAATCATTTAAACTCTCTGTGAGCTGGGAGAAAATCAGAATGAAATCCATGTTGCAATTCCAGAAGTGCATGGAGAGGCATATTTGTTTTGTGACTCAGAAAGACGTAGCTGGCTTAGGAGTGTAATTTTAGCAGAGTTGTATCACTTGGTTTGAGTTAATGCTTTGCAGACAGCAGAGTCCTCAAAACAATGTAAAATCTGGGGGATAAACGGGGATCTTCCTCATCAGAGCCCATGTGAGGTCAGTGGGAAGCTCCCATAGGCAGCATTTTCTCTGCACTGCAGATCCCCCTTTGGAGCCCATCCTCAGGTGTGGGCTGGAAATGGGGAACTGGAAGTAGGGACTGGAAATGGGGGGACTGGAAATGGGGGTTGGAAATGGGGGCTGGAAATGGGGAAACTGGAAATGGGGGCTGGAAATGGGGACTGGAAATGGGGACTGGAAATGGGGAACTGGCAATGGGGACTGGAAATGGGACTGGAAACAGGGGTTGGAAATGGGGAACTGGCAGTGGGGGCTGGCAGGGGTGGCAGGAGCAGACCCCTCCCACAGCCGTGGCTGATCCGTGGCATCCACGGAGCCTCCCCAGGAGCAGGACAGGGGCTGGAGGTCAGCTCAGGTCAGTTCTGTGTCCGTGGTGCTCCCAGCCCTGGAGTAGGGAGCTGGGGAAGCCCAGGATTCCAGCAGGCAGGCGAATTCCCCAAGGAACACTCCTGCTCTTTATCCCCCACCTTCTCTTGGCCCCGCTCCCCGTTCCCGTGCCGGGATTGTGGAGGGCTGCGTGCTGTGCTGAACATTCCCTTTCTTCTGTCAGCCCAGGGACTTGCGACTTTCTTAATTGTGGATTCTTTTAGTTAATTGGGAGTGTTTGGAAACGCCTTGCACCTCAGCAGGGTTCAGTCCTGCGGGGTGCCAAGGGCTTTGTTCCCCGGCCAGCAGAGCACTTCAGGCTGGCTCTGAGAACACTTTACAGGCTGGAATAAGCTCATTGATTGCGGGGCACTGAGGGATTGAGCCAATACCGAATTTCTTCCAATGATCCCGGCTCAAATGGTAACATCCAGGAAAGTGTTCCTTGAATCTTAATGCTACCTTAAATAGCCACGGCTCAGGCTCCACAATCAGGGAAAGCAAAGACTGAAACCAGTGTTTGGGGGAGGTTCTTCTGGGAATAGGGGAGAAGTCGTGGTTAAAGGTGATTTTCTCTCTGTCCCCCCTCATTTTCCCTTCTCTTCTGTAGTAGCAGGGGTTTGCTTTAGCTGTGGTCATCTTCAGCGAGCTTTTAATAAATGAAGAGGAAACTGGAAGGGTTTGGAAAAGTATGGGATAAGCAAACACTCCAGAGGGACTTGTAGTGGCAATATGATTAATAAGGGACAGTGCTGGTAATTCTATCAAAACAGAGCTATTGCAAAAGCATATGGAGCATCCCGTGTTTGGGCAGGAGCAGCATTCAGACAAATGATCCAGGGAGATTTATGTGCCTCCTTGCTGGGAGGGTTTCTTCTCCCCCCTGGAAGTGTGAGGGGAAAAGCTCTGTAGATTTAGCCATAGGATTATACTCCAGGAAGGAAAAAAAAAAAAGAAATTAGTAAATCAGGCAGTTTATGGCCCCCAAGTATTTTTATGCTGGTTGTTTGTTTGATAACAGGCTCCAATCCTTACACAGATTTTTTTCCCCTTAACTTTATATATTTAACTTTTTTCTCTGTCAACCCCCACACGTATCTGGGAATAACCTTAAGGAGCTGAAAAGGGGAAATGTTCTTCAAAAAGAAAATATAATGCAAAGCGTAGAATCCTAGAGAAGTTTGGGTTTGAAAGGACCTTAAAGCTCATCCAGTGCCACCCCTGCCATGGGCAGGGACACCTTCCACTGTCCCAGGCTGCTCCAAGCAGCTCCAGCTGCTTTTACTGTGGGGCAGCTTGGAACTACTGTCATGTGGGGAGGGGACAGCAGGGAACTGGAGTTAAGAGCTTATAAACTTCTCAGGTTTTAGGAAGGTACAGAGATGAAATGATACTGTGCTTTTTCCCTGCTCCTTTCTCTTCTTTCTTTCTTTTTCTTTTTTTTTTTTGACACAAAATGAGAGGGGACCTCTTGCACTGCACGTGCATAAATTGTACAGGTTTGGCTCTGCTCGAGGCTGAAATTAAAAAATAAAAGAAAATCAAATAGTCATCCTGACACATGAGACAATGCAGTCGTCCAAAACCAAAATAGTTCTGTGTAGTACTCTGCATATAGGAGTCAGAGATCTGTGTGTGGGCTTTAAGAGATGCCTTGCCTTCTTTTTTTGGAGAAGAAACTTCTGTTAACATCTAAGTGATGTCAAGAATTCAGCGAGGATTGAATTCCCTACTTCATCGACATGACATTTTTGCAGTGCTACTGAACTCTGTTATTTTATCAGCCTCCTGCTCTTCAGACTCCATTTTCCAAAAACTTTTAAAGTGATTGTGCAAGTCAAACCTAATTTCTTATCACGGTTCTTGTGTATATTGGCTCAGTTGTTTGCAAGGCATTGTTTCACCCACCCTGTTTCCCTTGGCATTTTTAGAAAGTTCTTGTAAGTTGTTAGCAGCTGTAAATGGTATTAATAAGGAGTATTTGGTTGCTGGTTTCTGCAGTTTTCTCTGCTGATTAGGCTGCATTGCCAAAGGTTGAGCAAGTTTCTAAAAGCAGGATTGTTCTTTGAGCTGTGAAAACACAATTCTCAACAAAATAACAGCTGTATCTGTGTCAAGAATTCTCCAGGCAGGCTGCTACACCCCTGCAGAAACTGGGGTGAAGCACTCTTAATCCAAAGTGGTATTGATGTTAAAACCAAGGAAGTTTCACCTGAATGTTCAAGGATCCAGCCAGGAGGACGCCAAGGTTCTTTCCCTTTGCTCAGGGTTGTGTCTGGGGTGAAGAGCACTTTCCCACTCCAGCATTTTGTCCCTGCTGTGCTGGGCTTCCCAAAGCAGCTCTGGTGGGTTGGGAGGTGCCTCCCTGAGAGCAGCAGGGCTGTGGGGACAGTGGGCACACCTTTGGTTGTGTTTCACCCAGGGAATCCAGAGTGTGGGATCCATCAACAGCTCCATGTCCTTAGGGGTTTCCAAGACTTGGGCTGACAAAGCCCTGAGCAACCTGAGCCTGGTCTTAGAATTGTGGAATCATGGAATAGCTCAGGCTGGAAGAGATCCACAAGGATCATCGAGCCCAGCTGCCTAAGCTGACCCTGCTTGGAGCACTAAGAACCTTCCATGACCCATTTCCTCCTGATGTTTTTCAGCGATGACTCTGGGTGTCTTTCTCCAGAGCATGTCCTTGCTGTGGTCACCAGATCCTGCTGTTGGAGGAGATTCACCCAGATAAAATTCATGGAATGAGTCAACTGAAAATAAGTGCTTTAAAAAAAACCTTGGCATCTTTTCATGTGACTCTTTAAACATTTAGGTGAAACTTAATGGTGTTTAATACCACTTTGGACAAATGATTTCAGCCCAGTTTCTGCAGAGGTCTGTTCAGCCTGCCTCCTGCCTGGAAAATCCCTGACAGCTGCAGCTGTTATTTTGTAGACCCTGCTGTTTGAGCCTGGCTGCAGGTGGGGAAGGGCTCAGTCAGGTGAGATTCACCCAAGAAAGGGAAGCTGAGTCCCAGCAAAGGCTGTTGCTGGCTGGATGGAACTGGGAGTGTCCATCCCTGGGGCAGCAGCCATGGGATTGTCCAGCCACAGCACCAGAGTCAGGGTCACTTTCCTCTAGGACTGTGGAGGAGTGACCACATCCCACCTGTGCTGGGCTGTGCTCAGGTGGAGGCTGCAGCTTGTGTTTCACCCAACACATGGGGAACAGGGAAGGGGAAGAACTGTGGTGGGAGGACAGAGTCAGCCCAGATCACACATCAGCTCTCCAGGTCTGATGTGCTTCCACCTCCTCTGGCACCACCAATAGGAGTCCACAGTTCTTGCCTCTCAGCTGGTGTTTCAAAAATTTCCTATCATCAAGAGAAACAGAAATGTAGAACTTCTACTGAATGTAGAATTTGGTCATCTGTAACAACAACCAAATGCAACTAACTGTTCAGACGTGATGAGAAATGAGGGGAAACCTCCACTCTCTTTAGTTCTTTTATGACAGAAAAAACCCACAAACAAATACTAAATTTTGCCCTGTGGCTGAGGGGATGGGGGGACTCGAGGGGAATTGCTGGGGCAGAATGAAGGGGTGAGCAGCAGGTTTGAGGTCAGGGAAGTTGCTGGGGCAGAATGAAGGGGTGAGCAGCAGGTTTGACGTCAGGGAAGTTGCTGGGGCAGAGTGAAGGGGTGAGCAGCAGGTTTGAGGTCAGGGTCCCAGCGGGAGTGACTGTGGTGGGGGAATGGTTCGGGGCTGCCTTGGGCACCTTGTCCAGCCAAACCTCCCCTTCCTGGGCACCCATCCCCTGCTGGGCTGGGCACCCTGCAATGCTGGGCTCAGAGTTCCATCCCTGCTGGCTCCTGCAGACACAGAGCTGTGCTGGAGGAGGCTGAGCAGGGCTCAGGGCTGGCTGCTCCTGTTGCAGTTCTTGGTCGTGGTTCCTCAGCTGCTGTTCCTGGAGAAGCTCCTCACCCAGCCAGGACATCAATCCTGGCTCAGGCAGGAGCCTCCTTGCTGTGTACCTGGAATCAGCTCTGAGCTCTTCTCCAAGGCTTGTAGCAGATGGAGAGAGACACCACGAGCAGAGGGGAGAACAGTTTGGGCTTCCAGTCTGTATGGACTGGGAAAACAAAAGCAGTTTTGGGTGTGTGGAAGCAGTTCAGGCGTGCAGGGTCATTAATCTTCATCTGTGGCTTTTAAAATCAGCAGCAGCCAGAGGCTCCCAGATCTGAAAGCCGTGTTTGTTCAGATGGAGTGGATGTGCAGGGAATTTTTTCTGAACTTCACCCCACCAAGGTAGGTTTGTGTCAAGTGGATTGGCTGCAGCAGCACTGCACAGTGTGGCATTGCAGCAGCTCTGCTTTACAGGGTCAGCCCAGTGGTTTTGTGTTTAAAGTTGTCACACATTTAATTCTTGACTGTTTTGTGCCCATTCTTAATTTCTAAAAAGAAAAAAAAAAGTCCATGCTGGTTTTGAGCTGGAGTTTCTCATACTTAAGTCTGTGTAAAGATGATTTATGGTGCTAGAAGGGCTCCACTGGAAATGCAAGATCTATTATGAAGTGGATTGAACGGCCCATGCTGAAATGTTTATTGCTGTCTTCAAAATAGAATACATCAGGGTTGATGGGGCCTGTCCAGGAAAGAGAGAGAGTGCAGTGCAGAGGGGCTAGTGGGGTATTTTTAGTATTCCAATAAAAGACAAGGCTTTTAAAGGAAATCACTTATTGCCATTTTGCAATCAAGAATGCAGGAGTGTTCCAGGGACTGCAAGAAATATGCTTCAAGAATGTGGGAACCATAAGGAACTAATCATTAAATATTCTCCCGTTTCCACCCCCGGCCCTGTGCTGAGGAAGCCATTTAGGAGCTTTGCAATTTGTATGGAAATCTCAGCCCTCCTGACCACTCATCCCGGGCACTTGGGAGCCAGCAGCCCATTTTCAAAAGTTCCTACAACTCCTGGGCGAGCAGGGCACTTTGGAAAATGGGAGACACATGGACCAGCCTTCAGGAACACTTAATCTGACCTTAAATGACTGATATGAGCACAATGTGATCTCTTTTGTGCTGTAGGCTCTGCTTGGTCAGTGCCTGGCTGGGGAAGTTGTCCTTGCAGGTTCAGATGGATCAGCAAAACTGGGAGGTTGTTGCTGTTGTTGTTCCACTTGTTTGACTGAATGGGATTATTTTTATTTCTTGTTTATTTTTTTTCATGTGATGCTTGAAACATTTTGGAAGTGTTTTGGTGCTGTAATACGTCCATGAAAGTAGGGAGGGAGCAATCCCAGCATTTACCAGAGTGAAAAACAAAGGCAGAGGCAAAAGATAATCCTTCCCCAAGTGATTTAAGAGTCTGATGGGACAATTTAGTGATGCATCTAAGCAGAGCTGGTGGTTGCCTGCTCCTTCTCCCCACGTTCCCACCTTTTTCCCTGTCTGGCCCTGGTGTCCTGGTGAGGCAGTTCAGGCAGCTACAATGGCAGAGAAGTGACCCCACCAAAAACAAAGCCAGGGTGTGGGGCTGGTGGCAGATGGACATGGGCAGATGTCCCTTCTGTGCCAGGCCAGCAGAGCTGGCCTTTCATTCAATTGTTTTCCTTTGCCCATTTGTTTTTAGTGGAGAAAGTGGTGCAGGGACACCAGTTCCCTGCTGAGATCATCTGTCACAGCTTCTGCCTGTCCCCAGCCTGCTGCAGGTAGCAGAGCTGGGCTCTGACCCTTCCTTTCAGCAAAACCCTTTGGAGTTTTGCCAGCTGGGTTGGGCTTCTTCATCCCCTGCTGGAGCTGGGGCTGGGCAGGGCAGCTGAGCTGGAGAAGGTCCATGGAGACAGATCTGGGAGGAGCCCCCAGCCCTCAGGACACTGCCCCATCTCTGGCATTTCACTTGGCTCAGGCTGGTGAGTCTCCCATGTCTGGAGTGCAGTGAGGAATCTCTTCAGTGATCTGTGACTTGTGCTGCAGAAGGTCCCACCTGGTTGGATTTGCCATTGGAAACTCTGGGATTTTCTGAGGTATTTTGTTCTTGCTGGGAGAGCTTTCCCTGGCTGTGCTGCACACCCTGATCCCAGCAGCTCTGCCCACCACAGCTCCTGAGGGTTCATGGCACAGTTCATGGCAAACCCTTCTGTTCCTCATTGCTTATGGCATGGGGGGATACTTCTGGTGGAGATGGGGATATCCCAGTTAAACCTGTGCTTTCTCACCTCCCTGCTGGTTTTTCCAGAGCAAAAGGGTTCAGGTGGCACCTTTGGCTTGGTTGGGCTCCCTGGAGTGAACTGAGTGACCCTCACATGAGATAAGGGGTTTTTAGAACCTTTGTGCTCTTGTTTGAGCTGTTTGGTTTCCTTTCTCTTGGGAAACCTTCAGTGCACATTGAAGTCTGTGAAACTTTCACAGGTCCCTTTCCAAGCTGGAGCTCTGTTGCTCAGAAATGCTGAGTATTCCTCAACTGCTCCTTGGTGTCCCTGATGTAAGGGAAAGGATGCCCCAGAGCTTGGAGGAAGGACAGTTGGAAACTCTGTGTGTGTGTGTGTGTGTGTGTGTATGTGCTTGTTTAATTAAAAAAAGAAAAAGGGGGAAGAAAAATAAGCCACATGCAAAGAAATCCAGTAACCACATCTGCTGATGACCTTTGGGGCTGGAAAGAGTCTGATGATGGTGTGGGGCCAAGGAAAGAAAGTCAGTGAAGTCACTCCAGAAGAACAAAAGGAAAAACCATGAGGATGTTTCCAGTTTGGGGCTTGTTTGGGGCTTGGTGGCACAGCTCTGCCCCAGCCCACCCCTCAGAACAGGCAGAGATGGGCTGAGGTTGCCAGTTTTGGGTTGATTTGGGGTTTTGGGGAGGGGGACTCACCTGGGGAAGCTGTTGCCTCTCACACCTGCTCTTCATGCAATGGTGAGTCCAGGAAATGATTTTATTACCCAGTATTTTTGCAGAAGGTGTTCAAGTGTGGATTGCTTTAAAACTCTCTGGTTCAGTCATTGTTTCTCAGAGGTACATGAACCATTTCTCCACCATTGTCCTCTCCCAGCTACCTGCTGCTATTTAGAGGAGATACAAATTTAGCTCCAAGTGTTCCCTTTCCCACAGACTCCTCTGAAAGTTAAAACTTGTGACAGTTCAGTTCTTGCTGTGCTCTTGCCTTGTCTTCAGCTCCAAACAAATGTCTTGCCTGTCTCTGAACTTCACTTCTGGTGGCTCAAGAGATAAAACAATTTAAATTTCCAAATTTCCTAATTTTCCTGGGAAACTTTCCTGCCTTTGAGCTGCCCTTCCTGACTTCTGGTTCTCAGGGCAGTGCAGGAGGCTCAGGAATTGTTTAATAGAAACACAATCCAATGTGGCACCTCCAACCACTGGAGCTGAGCCTCCCAAAGGCAGGAGGTGACCTTCCCCTGGAGCAGCTGAGCATCAGGGCTGCTGAAATGTGAGCAGCAGCTGGAGGCTGTGAGCAAAACCCCGAGCTGCTGGTGAGGTTGGGTTTGTGCCACTCCTTGAAGGAATTTGGGATTTTGGGGCAGTTGTGCTTGGAAGCAGTTCAGGGCATTACCTGGCACGTGGCTGGAATTGAAAAACAGATTAAAAAAGAAGCAATTTGAAGGATAACAATAATGGATTAAGAGAAACACTTATCTCACTTCCCTTCCCTCAGCCAGGCTGCACATGGGGTTTGGGACCCCAAGTTTGGGATTATTTGATTGCTGAAGTCTTAAGGGTTTGGGTATAAACTCACTCCACGCTGCTTCTGGGGCTAATCTGACATTTGTTTTCTGATAGTGATGGTTCTCATCCTGCTGGGTTTTAGCCACACTTTGTTTGCCCACAGGCCCTTCTGTCAGTGACCTGAGGTATCCCCACGCCCTGATCAAAGCTTGTGTTAGCACCAAACTCATCTGTGCTTCCCAGAGGGAATCCTGTCTCCAACCTGAGGTGACCAAACCCCACAAAAATGCAATTTCTAGCAGGTGAAATACTGTTGACTGAGAACTTTGTGCATAAACAAAGTCTGCACCTTTCCCTCAGATAAATTGTTTCTTCAGGTTGATCTGGCATCGCATGAGCTCCAAATGTGCAATAACTCACAGACCAAGAGTTTTTTCATCTTACATAGGAATGACCTGGGCTTTTCTTTCTTCCAAATAAGGAATTAATAATGCAACAGTTGTTTTTCCAACAGAGCTCAGCTTTTTTGAGGAGTGTCTTTTTTTTCCCCTCCTCTAGACCCAATGAAACACATGAACATTTGGAGCCTTTAATAACCGCTCGCCGAGCCTGGTCTTGATTTCTCTGAGACCCTGCCAGTGATTTTGATGTCAGGGCTGAGAGGTACAATTGTAGTGTTAAATTCCTCGAGGCAGAGCAGTTGAAAAGGAAGGTCAAAAGCAATAAGGGCCAGGTTCCTCTGGGCGGGGAAGGAGCGTTTTTCCCCGGCCCCTCTCACCCAAGAAAACGTTTGGCTGTCACAAAACTAATAAAGAGAAACCTCCAGAGAGGTGGGCTCAGGGCTGCAGGTGTAGGATTGGGGGCTGTATTTACACACAAGCCAGCTTTATAGCCTGGGATTTCAGCTCAAGTGCTTCTTAATGCAACACAAATTGAATAGCCAGCCCAGGGAAAATGTTACAGGGAAAGGGGTTTTTTTATGGCTTTTGGGGGAGAAAGTGTTTGGCTCTTTTTTAGGGAACGTAAAGGACAGCAAGATGGATTTCTTGGGGTGCTTGCCATGTGAAAGTAGTGCTTTAGGTATGTGCAGAGGGTTCAGAGCCAGCCTCCGAGCTGGTTCTCTGCTGCCTCCAAAAGCAGGGCTTGGAAGGGATTTGGGCAGGGTTTCTGCCATATATCTGGCAACACGGGCTTAAAATTAGCTTACTGAAACAGCAGATAAAATTTGGGTTCTTAAAAACTGTGATATTAAATAGAAGTCCTGGAGGAAAAGCAGCCAGCCCCTTGCTGCAGCTCCCATCCTTGCCCTGCCTCTCTGCTGCCCTATAAAACAACTATTATGTGTTTATAAGTTACTGCACCATGTCCCTTGTAAAAGAAGACTTATTCATAAACTTCTGGATAGACAGTTCTGTGGGAATAAAACTTCCTTGGCCTAAACCAAGCTGCTTTTTCCAGATAATGTAATGCTATACAGGCTCTTTAAAGCCTGAGCATGCTATTTATTGTTATTTTATCATCTATAAAAGACACCAGTGTTGAACCTGGGAATGGCACTCCACTCAAATCAGCAGGAAAGATAGGGAAAACTCCAAGGACAGCTGCTGTTCCCAGAAATATTCACTGCCAGGGTGCAGGGGGATGCTCAGGGCTTGTTGCAGGGCTGCCTTCCCTGCACCTCCTCTCTGCAGGCACAGGGCCAGGGCATTGCCATGGGCACAGCTCAGTTTTGGGGTGGGATTTGCCAGATGCAAGTTGGACATTGTTGAAATGGACTTGGATGCAGCCTTGCAGCTTCTGAAGCCAGGGCAGAGGACTTGGCCACTCACACACACATGCACATTCCTTAGACATTTTTTTTAATGGGCTGAAATCAGCATTTACTTCAGTCCCCAGGATCCAACCACCACGTGGCTGTGTTTGCTCTCTGAACATCGCCAATGCTGAGCCCTCAGAACCCAGCTCAGCCAAGGACAGGTGTTGCTAGATGGACACAAAAAACCACACTCACCTGTCCAGTTGAGAAGTGAGAAGAGAAAGAGAAAGTTTATTTTGGTTTGGGGTTTAAATAGAGTTTGGACTTTGACCAGCGATTGGGGAACGAGGTTAACACCTCTCCAACCACACTGGCCAAGCCAGAAGTCCATCAATTTGTCCTTCCCCCTGGAAAGGAATGTATTATTTACTAAACATCAGTCTTTGTTTATGTTACAAGCATGAGAACTCCAGTACAGAAATGTAAAAACATCAGAAGGCTGAAAAATCAGGGTGACAGACAGGCACTTCCCAAGGCTCCAGCTGAGGTGGATTTGGGATGATGGATGGGATCACATTGGTCAAACCTGTCCAGAGGAGAGCTGCTCCCTGTGGGGAGGGGCTGCCCCAGCAATCTGCTTCCAGGCTGGAAGAGAATCCAGGGCTGGGCACCCATGGAGAGGGAACATCACCCCTCAGCACCTGCCCTGGACACTGAGGTGCCAGCTGCGGGCGACAGGCCGCTCCTGGGTGCCCTCCAGGTGGATTTGGACCTCGAGGTTTTGCTTTTCTGTGTGAACCCAAGCTGCAAAGTTGGTGGTTGGGGAATAAATCCGTGGGAAGGGTGTCCATGAGGAACCCCAAACCAGTGACCCTCAGAGCTGACAAATCCTGGGGAGAGGAAATGGCCTGGGCACTTGGGCTGCCCGAGGTCCTCTGCTCTCAGGGCTGGACAGAGCAGCTGACACAGACCAAAGAGCAACATTTGACTAACTCACATGTCATTTAACCTTTTCTTTGGTATCTGGAGATGGGATTTTTATGTGGAAAAGGTTTGGTGAGGTGTGGAACATTGAACCCCCCTGAGGCAGGGACTGGGGGCATGAACAGAGGAGCAGCTGAGCTCAGCAGTAACACCCTGGGAGTGCCAGCACTGCAGGAATGCTGGGGAGATCCCCATCCTGCCGTGGAACATGGCCTGGAACTCCCTGCAAGCTGGGAATGTGCTCCCTGCATTCCTGCCCTGGATCAGCAGCTGGATCAGCAGCTGGAGCACTGCCCCAGAGCCTTTAGCAGAGCATGGCATTTACTCCAGCCTGCCTTCATTATTTGCTCTGTAGTTGCACAGAGATTTCTGCTCCCCACCTTTCCCTGGGAGCTGCAGTCTGGATTTGTATTCCTGGCACTGTTTCCTTTTGCACGAGAATCTTTTCTTTGTTCTCTCCCGACTCCTGTTGACTTTCAGAATGGCTTTGATTCCTGAGCTTCTCTTTGAGGGTTGCTTGTCAAGGGGAATATTTATATTTCACAGCATCTGAGCAAAAAAAGGCAAAGCAGACAGGGACCTCAGAATGCAGAATTCCCATCAGATCCTACCCACAGCTTTTGTGGGGAAAGCACGTGAAACACCCAGGTTTAAAACCTTCAGATCCTTCTAATCTGCTGTTCTGTGGTACAGGGGGGAGAAATGTGTGTAACATCTGCTTTCTGTCGTGCTTTGAGATGTGTGCTCCTGCTCTGGTGTCCCTGGGATCAGCAGCTCTGCTGCTCCTGCCTCAGCTGGGACAAGGACACTGCTTTTTGGCTGCAGGTTTTTAATGCCAGTCCTTTTCCAGGAATGAAGGGAGGTTTATTTCACTCTGCTGTCCCCTCTCTCACTGCCCTGGCCATGCCCTGCAGTTCCCTCACTCAGCATTGCCCATTAGCAATCATTTATTAGTCCCTCACCTTCCCCTCTTCCTGCTGGGGAATAATTTGGGGTTTAAGTGCAGTTTTCCTTGGGACTCGTCAAAGAATAATTACACCCCATTAACTCCCCTCTGTATCATTACTAATTCACACCTATGGAGTATTTTCCAAGCAGCTGATCTCAGTTGTCTTTTAATTGCTGGAGTCCATAAACTCTGTTAGGCTGAAACTGTGTGAAGGATTTGCACCCCCTAAAACTTCTCCCTCCAGTGCAAAACATAACAGAGAACAGGAATGTGGCAGCTTTATCAGATCTTACTTTGTCCCTCTTTAGGCAAATTATTTGCTTCTGGCTCTGTTGAAAACCCCAAAATGTATACTAAGGTGTAAAAAATAGGAGACTAAAAGGGTGAGAGAGTCGTGGCTGTTCAGCCTGGAGAGGAGAAGGCTCCAGGGAGAGCTCAGAGCCCCTTGCAGGGCCTAAAGGGGCTCCAGGAGAGCTGCAGAGGGACTGGGGACAAGGGATGGAGGGACAGGACACAGGGAATGGCTTCCCACTGCCAGAGGACAGGAATGGATGGGATCACAAATGGTTTCAGCTGAGCACAAGAGAAAAAAAATATACTGTTGGTGGCAACTCTTACTTCCCTGGAAAAAAAAAAAAATCCGGGCCCCCTGGCAGAGGAACAGTTTCTGCACAGAAAACATGACACTATTTACAAAAAGCAGTGTCTAATATCCTTTTCCAGCTTGGAAAGAGGAGTTTATTTCAATACATCCTTTCTTAATTGCCATGAGCTGGACTTGTAAATACTGTAAGTGGTTGAGTAATAGTCCTGAGTGAGCAGAGCAGAGGAAGGGACAGGTTTTCCACTCTTGGAACCCTCTGTGTTCCCTCAGCTCGGGCAGGGAGACAGCACGGAGCAGATACTGAGCACAAATAAAAGCCTCTTAATTAAAAGACCATTTAAGCCCAGGTGATGCCCATGGGTGTGATGCCAGTGCCCAGCACAGTGATCCAGCTGGGTGAGGAGTTTGTTTATTGGGGCTGGTTTGGGAGGTGGATCCAAGATGTTCTCACTAAAACATTTCTTCCTTTCCTCTAAAAAATGGGGGGTTAAGGAGTAGGGAGAGGATCTCATTTTGTAAGGTCTCATTTGTCATTAACTCCTGCAGGGATCCAGTGGGTTTTGGGGCAGGATGGGGCCACGGGGAGAGGTGGGGCAGAGCACTGTGGGATTCTCTCCAGAGCTGCATGATCCCTGTTTCCTCAAGTCAGGTACATGCCTGCAAGCCCAGCCTTGCACAGAGTTCTGTCTGAAAGCAGGAGGACTTTGTGTTGGAAACAATTTCCTGGTGCAGTTTGGATTTCCTCCTGAATAATCCTTTGCCCCAGTGGGATGGGACAGAGGGATTCTAGCAAAGCTCAACTGGCCTGACTGTGAGTTAAACACATCCCTTGATGTTTCCGTGGCAGATGTTCAGGTATCCCCCAGGCACTGCTGGAAAATTCTGATGTGAAGGGTCAGGAAGAGAAGGAGCAGCTCTGCCACCGTGGGGTTTGGGTCCAGATCTCTGCTCAGGTCACAACTGCAGGGCCTGGCAGGGGTGGGCAGGGGGAATCTTTTCCATCTGGGAGGAGGAGGGAATTAATCCCAGAAACCCATCAGTAAAGGCTGAAGGCAGCAGGCTAACCCTGTTGTGTCTCCTGCAGGGATGCTGGTGGTGATCGTGCTGCTGCTCGTGGCCATCGCCGTGGTCGCGCTCTGGCCCACGGGGTAACCCCCACCCCACCCCCCGGGGCAGCTGCTCCAGGGGAGCACCAGGGCTCCAGGGAGGGCCCTGCCCAGTGCAGGGACCTTCTGTGCTGGGAATGGACTCCATCCTTGGGAATAGACTCCACAGCTGGGAATAAACTCCACAGCAGCAGAAACAGCGTCCGCCAGACATCCGCTCTCCTCGGAGCGCACTGAGGAGCTCGGTGGGATCTGGAGGATTTCAGGGGGAAAAGAGGATTTCATCCCACTCCTCTCACCTTCCTCTGGCACTCAGGCAGCTGCAGCTGTAGGATGGACCCATCTCTCCTGCATCTGCATCTGGGGACATGCTGGTGCTGCTGCCCTGCCCATCTCCCTGAGCTCAGACATCCCAGGAGCTTCAAACAGCCAAATCCAGGAGTGGTTTGGAGAACACCAACGTTCCCCTGCTTTGGGATCCCTCCTTCAGACAGAAAAGGCTCCGTGGTTTTCAAGGAATAATCTTGGGGAATGGCTGCATCTGGATCCTCACAGCATGGGAAGTGACAGCTGCACAACTGAATTGCTGGTGACTGAGTCAGTGCTCAGCCCTTGGGGGAGGTATTTGTGGGTTATTGATCTGCAGGGATAGTTATTGGTGGGTTATTGATCTCCAGGGATGGGAGTTAAACAGCAGCAGGACTCAGCCCAGCCTGTGGGACTCTTTGAGTCCCACAGAGAGCTTTGCCCTTGTGTGCTGCCCCCAGGGGCTCTGCCAGCCTGGCCTCGGGAGATGCACCAGAATTCTCATCCTCACTGAGCTCTGGCTCTTCCTTTGACAGCTCCTCACACCCTTCTGCAGCTCAGAGGAAGGATTACCTATTTCAAAACTAACGAAAAAGAAGTATTAAATGTTTGCTTCTGGCCAAGAGAATAATTATTTTGTTACACATGCCAGTTTGATTTCAGGATTAATAGAGCAAGCAATAAATACTGATTAAAGCTGATCCATTTATATACAGTTTCTCTGCCTGAGGTTTTATTGTTTCCTGCTGTCTTGTGTTGTCTGTGAGTGATTTATCCAATGCTGCCATATCCTGAGAGCTGGTCTGGAGAAGGAAATAAGCAATTTCTGTCAGACTTTATGTGTGTTATGACAGATCTGTGAGATTTGCAAGGGCTGGCCCTCAGCTGCCCTGGTGGTGTCTCCTTTCACAGCTCTCACCTGCCTTTGGCACTCATTTCCCCCTGCCCACACAGCACATCCAGCACTGCTCTGGGAGGTGGGAACCAGGCTGTGCTGCTGCTCTGTCCCCCCTTGACTGACACAAATCCATTTTTCTCTCCCGGGCTCAGTTTTCCCAGACTGGGACTTGGGCACTGCCCCCTTTGTTAAGGGTTAAGGGTTTGGTGACTGGAGATCACCTCCAGCTGTCTCCTTGCAGGGTGCAGGTGTTGGCTGGAGCTTGGACCCTGTCCAAGGGTGCACGGAGGGCTGTGGAATGAGGATGAGAGCCATGGAAGAAGATGGAGTTTTGCAGGAAGCAGAGGCAGGGAGTTCCTGAGTACCCCATGGAACACATGGAATACACAGAATCCCAGAATGGTTTGGATGGGAAGGACTTGAAATCCCATCCAGTGCCCCCCCTGCCATGGGCAGGGACACCTTCCACTGGCCCAGGCTGCTCCAAGCCCTGTCCAATCTAACCTTGAACATTCCCAGGGATCCACAGCTTCTCTTCTTCACCTGTCATGGGTCCTGCAGCTGTGAGAGCTGTGCCCTGGATCCAGAGAGCATTTCCCTGTCTTTGTGCTCCTGGGGAGGGGAAGAGAGGAGCTTGGTGGAGAGAAGGGCCCAGAGATCCATCCAGCTGTGCCTCTCCAGCTTCAGCTCTGTGCCTGTGCCCAGCCCAGCCTCAGCACTCAGAGCTGGAGGTTGGAGCTCCTCCGGAGTGTTCCCTGGGCTCTGCTGGAGAAAATCCTGGAAGCCTTTACAAGTCCAGCCCAGGCTGTGTTTTCTTGGAGAGATGCTTCACCTGTGGCTGTCAGGGGAGGGGAGGTGGTTCAATGTCCTCTGGTTTTCAGGAGGACACTGCAGGGGGTTGATGAGTTCATTGTTGATGGCAGATTAGAAATGGAGCTTTAAGCAAGGCTGCTCCAGCTGGAAACAAGGAAAGGCTTTGGAGAGGAGTTCCAAATCTGTGCATTCCTGCAGCTTTGTGGAGGGAGTGACACTGGGAATGCTCCTGGAGCTGCTCCTCAGCAGCAACCTCAGCCTGGAGCAGGGTTTCACTCCCAGCTCTGGAGCAGCCCCGTGGAGCTTCAGTGACAGCAGGAGAGCAACACGGGGTTTGTTCAGATGACACCACGGGCCTGGGCTTCTAATTAAAGCCTGGGCTTCTAATTAAAACTGTCAATTCTGGAGGGAATCAGGGGTTTGTTTGAATTCCCAGGACACACAGGATGGACGTGTAACTCATCCTGATCAGTGTTCCACAGGGGCTTTGTTCAGACCGAGGCTTTCAAAGGCACTTTCTGACCCACTGGGTCCTCCAGCACATTCTTCCTGTGGGTGCCTGGGCAGGGTGGAAACACCAGGATTTGCTTGTTGTGCTGGTGAACAAAGAGGTCCTCAGCCTTGCCCTTTAGGTAACATTTAACGTGTCATGTGGGTGAGGAATTTTATTAAAAAGCAGCGGATTTGGCAGCACTCTGCTGTGTGCAGGGAAGCTTTTCTGTCTCCCTGCCCCACTAAAGAAAAAGGAAAGTTAAAATACGAGAGGGTTTGGCTGTGGGCAGCCAACCTGGAGTGGCTTCTCCACGCAAGGATCTTCCTGGAATGTGCCCAGAGACATCCCAGGCTTCGCCTTCCCTGCCACCTCCTCCATTTCTCCCCTGGAGGACGTGCTCAGCTGCTTCCAGCTGTAGTTTCATCCAAAATCCCAGTGCTGGGGGCAGTTCTGGTGTGAGCTCCACGATGTCCCAGTGCCCTGGGAAAAAATGCCCACCTCCTGCATGAGAACAGGGATCATCCTGGAAGGCTGATGGGCGTTTTCCCATTCCCTGACTCCTGGTGTGAGCTCGGGGTGTGGATGGCTCCTCTCCCACACTGCCTGGTGGGACCAAGCTGGGAAAACCACTCCAGGCCCAGCCCTCCGTGGGAAAAGCCTCATCCCCCTCTTTCCAGAGCCACCATGTCACCTTTGGACAAGTGGCCACCTGCAATCTGGGAAGGCCATTTGCCCTGGGAGCAGAGGGCTGGCACTTGGGGCCCATTTGTCTCTGCAATAAAGATCTGAGATTTCCTCCCCCCAGGATGTTTTTGGATTCATAAATTCCCAGCACTGCTGAAGGCTCAGGTCAGCTGGGCTGACCCCCAGCACTTGGGGATCCTTTTGCTGGATTTTTGTCCCAGGAAGTGTTTTGCTGCCTCAGTTCCTCCCCACCTCCAGCTCTCCATGCTGTGGGTGCCACCAGCCCTTGCCTGGGCTTGGCTGATCCTGGGATGGAGCTGTGGAGTCCTGCAGAGGATGGGCAGGAAGGGCCACCACTGCTGAGCAGCCTCTAGATGGGACAGAAACAGGTCCAGAGTGGGGTTGGCAGCTTTCCTGACTCCAAACTTGGGCTGTCCCCACAGCTGTCCCCCAGCTCTGGGCAGGGTCCCACTCCAGGGCACAGCTGAGCCCACAGGGGTGGTGGGGACCCCCATGCCACCCACCCAGGGTGACCCCACTGTCCCCAAGGCCACGTGGCCACTGCCTGAGGGTGCTGGGTAGGGGACAGGGCTGGCACTGCCAGTCAAAACCAGCTGTGCCACCTCAGCCCTGCCAAGGGGACACTGACAGACCCAGGGGTGCAGGGAACACCATCGTTTCCTTGCCCAGGTCTTTGTCCCACAGGCTCACTGAGCAAAAAAAAAATCAGAAATTCTTGGAGATTTTTACAGTTTACAAGAGTTTATTCAACTGGTTTCTGACTTTAGTTCTACCGAGGGGGTGCTGAACAGTTACAAGCTCCTTTGGGTCAATTACAGCCAATCTAAGGAACAAACAAACAAAAAGGGACAAAAAAAAAAAAAGAAACAACTCAGAAAAACAATAAGAAAATCCACAACTTTTTCACGTGTCATTAAATATATTCATATATAATAACCATAATATATTAGTATGCATTGTAAAGAAACATCGCCCAAAGCAGTCTGCCATGGTCATAACTAAACAACATTTACAGTTCAAGATATTAACAGAAATAATAATAAAAAAAAAAATCAACAAAAAAAACCCAACCCCAAAACGAACACAGGTTTGTGAGGGGGTGAGGCAGGGGTGGGGAGGGGGCACGGACACGACAGGAACGAACAGAAACGAGACCAAGCGACTTCTGTCGGGTGCTACGGTCAGTGATGATTGTTTTGGCATTTCAGCTGCTCTCTGGAGCCTCTCTGAAGGCACCACAGCCCCTTCCTGGCCACCCCACTGTCCTCAGGGTCCCCACTGCTGTCCCCAGGGCTGGGTCCTTGGGGGTTGGTCCCCCAGAGCTGCCCCCCGGCCCTGCAGGGGTTGAGGGGGACATCCTGTCCCTCTGGGTGAGCAGGCAGAGGTGTCCTCCTGGAGATGTCCTGGAGCAGGGCTGGCTGCAGGGAAGAGCTGCACCTCTGGGCCCTGAAGTGGCTCTGCCCTCCCAGCAGAGGCTGTTCCAGTTGCACCAGTTCCAGCAGCAGCTCCTGCACGTCACTGGGAATGCAGCAAGGGCACTGGGACTGTGGATGGAGCCAGGGGCTTGCCTGCTCTGACTGGAAAGAACAAAACTCCAGCAGGGATGGAGGGACAGGTCCTGGTGGGACAGGGCTGGGGACGTCCCTCCTGTGCCAACTATTGTGCCAACTCATTTCCTTCTGAGTCCCCAGGCCATGTCAGTGCCTGGAGGGGCCTGGCCGTGGGATGAGGGGGTGAGGGGTCTTCTGCAGCCTCCCAGCCCAGTGGGAGCAGGGAGGGGGCTGGAGGGTGTCCCTGGAGGGGTTTGGGGTGTCCAGGCTGTGCTGAGGAGGGCAGCTGTCCTTGACAAGGCTGGAAACAGAGTGAGCACTGGGTGTGCAGGTGTGCTAAGGGCAGTTCCCAAGTCCCCACATCCCCTGGCCTTTCCTTCCTGCTCTCCATGTGCAGAACTGGCTTTGGGTTGGATTTTGTCACTTTTAGGCACCATTTGAAGGTTGGGGACGTCCCAACTACCTGGGGATGTGCTGTCCCCAGCTTTGGGGGTCCCTGGCAGCAGCTGACTGCAGGAGAGTAGTTTTGGGGCTTTAAGCCTCCACTTAGACACTTGAGGTCAGGTTTTATCCTTCAGACCCTGATGGCTTCACCTCCCTTGGCTGCAAAACCATCAGTTCTCCTTGAGCTCTGAGATAAGGAAAACCAAGTCCAATTTGGGAAAGGGGAGAAAACAAAGACTTGGAGGGGAGGGAGTTGCTTGATGTCCAGAGTCGGATTTTTCTCCTAATACCCAGATTAATTTTGGGGGCCTTGTGGTGGCAGGGGAGGCTCAGCAGAGCTGGGTCCCTCCAGGTGGTGATTCCAGCAGCCCTGGGAGCCTCCTCTTTGCACCTATTTACATGGCTGCCCTGCTTTATGGCGGTTTATGTCATTATATAAATATTGTCAATTGCTATAAAACAAGGCAAAACCATTGGAAAATGTCATAAAAGAGATGTTTCCAAGTTTCCTAAAAGGAAAAATATCAGGGAGGTTTTGCTTTTCATAGCGACTAATGTTTGCTTCTCCTCCAGGTACTGTCCTGCCCTCACTCCTTCCTGCCCCAGCCATTCCTGCTCTCCATGGATGAGGAGGAATTGGATATCCTCGTTCCCCATGGGCAGGGGAGCAGCCTGGCATGGGGGTGAAAACTCCAGAGCCAGTCCTGCCTGCAGGGTGCCCCAGGGGGAAGATACTCCAGTCTGAGGTGAGGCAGCCTCTGCTGTGCTCGGTGCATGAACGACTGGAAATAGAGAATTGTCAATTGGCTTTTTGTCCCCCACCCCCAGCAGAGGGAGGAGAGCTCCAGGTGGGTCACACCTGGCTAAGCCCCCTTCCCTGGGCTGGTCCCTGCCCTGGGTGGGCTCTACCCTGCCCAGCCTCAGAGCTCTGCAGTGGCCCCACTGCCCATGGGGACAGTCCCTGGTGCCCTCTGCTCCCCACTTTCCCTCCAAGACCTTTTACAGGGATCTCACGGGGCTGCAGCTCCAGAGGGAGCAAGGGCAGAGCTGTCATGGGTTTGGGAGAGCTGCCCAAGTCTGGAGTGAAAGCAGCCAGGACCTTGGTGTCACCTGCAGGGATTTTCTGCCATCTGAGGGTTCCTGGTGTGCTGACAGCAGCAGAGGGGACGAGCCCATGGAGGAGGTTCAGGGGTGGCCACAGTGAGATTCAGGGACTGAGATTGGCAGGATCTTCCAGGGCACTTTATGCCAACTCATTTTTTGTCAGGTCTGGGTGTTTCCTTGGGGATCCTGATTATGGACTCCTTGTCTGTAAAGGGGTGGCTGGAGAGGGACAGGGCAGGTTGTGGGCTCACAGCCCTTCAGTGGTGGGGGCAGCATCCTCAGGGTCAGGGGCTGAGCACAGAGCCATTCCCAGAGTTACACACAGCAGGAAGTCACCCACCAACATTGTCCCCTTCTGGCTGTGCCTAAAGTGGACCCAGAGCATCATCACAGCTGGAGACCTGGGCCGCCCCAGGCACCATCAGTGGGTGGTGGCCATGGCTGTGGGGTACCAAAGCCCCCCAAGACCCCGTCTGCTGACCCTCAGATCTGTCCCCAGCAAAAGTCTCGGTTTAGTTTCCTCTACAAGAACTGTCTCAGTCAGCCTAAGTTGCAAACAGGTATTTTGGGGATGGGGAGTTAATTTCCAGTGGTGTTGTTGATTAGTTTCTTACAGGGTGGATGTGCCCATGCCGTGCTTTGGAGGCAGCAGATGTTGGCAGCTGGAAGGCAGTTTGGTGTCTCTGAGTTCTTCCGCAACGGGGCAGGAGGGAGCTGGGGGGCCCCAAGTGCTGCACGCCCGCACCCCACTCGTGGGTTCTGTCTGTGTGTGCCATCGGGTTTGGTTGGGTCCTGTTGGGTTCTCTTGGGTTTTGTTGGGTTCTGTTCACTTTTATTGGGTCCTGTTGGGTTCTGTTGAGTTTTGTTGGGTTCTGTTGAGTTTTGTTGGGTTCTGTTTGGTTCTGTTAGATTTTTTTTGGGGTCCTGTTGGGTTCTGTTGGGTTTTGTTGGGTCCCGTTGGGTTTTATTGGGTCCTGTTGGGTTTTGTTGGGTCCTGTTGGGTTCTGTTTGGTCCTGTTGGATTTTGTTGGGTTTTGTTGAGCTCTGTTGGGTCCTGTTGGATTTTGTTGGGTTTTGTTGAGTTCTGTTGGGTCCTGTTGGGTTTTGTCTTCCCTGGAACACGAGGTGCAAGCCCAGCACCCCCCAGCCATGGTCGCTGTCCCCCTGTCCCCCCAGCCCGCCCTGGCAGCCGGTCCCTGCCCGCCCCAGCTCTACACAAAGCAGCATGCACAGTCAGTCTCTCCCTCTCCTCCTCCTTTAGGCTTTCTTACACTTCCCCTTCTTCTCCCGCTGCTGGAACTTCCGCAGCCGCCGGGCCCACGTGTCCCGCCACTGGATCACCAGGCTGGTTTTGTCCGCAATGATGCCGCTCTGGTCGGGAGAGTCCTCGTTGTTGCCCAGCAGCAAATATTTCTTCATGGGCTTGATTTTGGGGCACTTGCAGGCGATGTCCTTGGAGTGGATCCACAGGGTCTGGTCTCCGCGCCGGATCCGGTTGCTGCCTTGTTTGTAGACGGAGATGATGTTCACGGTGAACTTCCACCAGTCCGCGTTCTTCTCTGCCTTCAGGACGTGGATCTGGACAGCTGGGAACAAACAACACACAGGCAAGAGAGGAAAAAAGGTGTCACTGTCTGGGCTGGTGAGGATAAAACCAACTTCAGGCCTTACCTAATGGGCTGTGTGAGGAAAGGGGATTTTGCAGCAGCCAAGGGTTGTGGATGTGTTGCCCTGATTTTTCAGCCTTCTGATTGTTTTCGTATTTCTATTGGAGTTTCTCACGAATTGTAAGATAAACAAAGACTGATGTTTTGTAAACAACGTTCTTTCTAGGAGGAAAGACAAATTGATGGACTTCTAAGCTGACCACTGGGGTCAGAGAGGTGGTCCTCTCCTCCTCCAATCCTTGATCAAATTCCAAACCCTCTTTAAACTCCAATTCATAATAAACTTTCTCTTTCTCTCCTCACTTCTCAACCTGACAGGTGAGTGTCATTCTTTTTGTGTACTGATTGCAACATGGATGCTCCAAAATGCTGCCCCCAGGCCACCCCCCAAGAACAGGAGCAGCCCGTGCTGCATCTGAGGGTCTCAGCAAAGCTTCCAAGACCACCACAGGCCTGGGAGCTGCTCTCCAGCTCTGCCTATGGCAGAGCCACTGAAACATCTCTGCAAGTGCTGAATGGCAGCACTGGGCTCCAAGGAGACCTCCTGGTGTCCTGGCAGAGGACTGGGAGACCACCAGCTCCCACAGCAAGACCGAGCTGGGAGGAATACAGTGATCCCTGCACCAGGTGGTGATGATGATGATGATGATGATGTTTTCCAAGCCCATGGCTGATGTTGTGTAATCTCCTCTGTAGCCATGGAATGAGGAAACCTCAGCCCTCCACCACTCCAGCCCTTGCTCTTTCCTGGATTAGGGCTAAAAATCAGCTTCCAGGAAAATGCCTTCCCCAGGCAGGGCCTGCCCAGCCCTCCTGGCTTTGTTTGCCAGCTGTGGGATGAGGAATCCCCACCAGCAGAGACAGGGAAATCCCAGCTGGGGATGGGCCTGGCTGGGAGAGCAGGGCACAGGCTGGCGCAGCACAACCACAAAGAGCTTTTTTAGCCAAGTCATTGAGCTTTTCCCTTTTCCCCCACTCTTCTCTCCATGCTCTGGGAGCTATAAACCCCTGCCCACTCACCTGCCTGCCTGAGCCCCAGTGGGGCCAATCCTGTTTGTATAAATTAACAGAGGGAGAAGAAACTCCCAAAAACCTCAGGGAAAACTTTGCCTTTTGCCTTGTAACAGTCCAGTTTTCCCCCCTGGGTTGGTGGTGGAGGAGCATCCCCCTGTCTCTAAAACCAAGGGATTCCAGGCTCTGGGAGGAAGCAGAACTCTGCAGCCCAGCACAGCTTTTTAACACGTTGGAAAATATATGGGGTATTTTTTTTTTTAAAGCATGTCATGGAGGCCAGATGCTTTCATTAAAAAAAAAAAAAAGGAAAAAAAGGAAAAAAAACAACCCTAAGCTCTGACTGTGTATTTCCCTGTCTGGTGTGAAGGTAACAAAATGTGAAGAGTAGCCAATTTTTATTTTTTGGAAACAAATCTTTCCAAAAAAGCTTAAACCTTTGACCTGCCTGGGTCCACACTGACAAAATGGAGAAAATGAATGAAAAGGAACTGGAGAGAGGTGGTTACAGGAAACTCTGCTCTAAAACACAGTCTGTATTTTTTTTTTTTATGTCAAGGCCCCCGTCTCTTATTTCTTCCCTTTTTATTAATGAAGTGGAAGGAGTGAAAGCTTTGAGGAAGGCTTGGCTGGCACAGCCACAGCTGCCTGCCCTGACAGCCAGATTCCTGCCCATAGCTTCACATCTCAGTTCCTCCTGAGCCGGGTTTTGGGGCCCAGCTTCAGTGGGGTTTGCCAGTGTGGGGTGGGACCAGCACCTCCAGCATCTCCCAGGGGACACAGGACATGCAGAGAGGCAGAAATGGGCCAGGATGAATTTTTGGAAGCACCTAAGCTGGCTCCCCTGGGGAAATCCCCAGGGATTTAAAGACTCCCTTATCATGAAGGAGGTTTCAGTCCTTTCCTGATTTGGGGCTCTGGTTCAGCTGTGCCCCCTCAGTCCAAAGCTGGCTTTGGGGCTTGGTGTTCACCTCCCCTCTCCTGGGACAGAGTTTGGCTTTGTGGTGAACTGCTCTCACTTGGCTGATGCTCCCACTGAACCCTTGAACTCAGGACTGTCCCTGTCTCTGCATCCCTGGAAAAACATCCCTGGCCAAACCCCTGGGGCAGCAGATGGAAGGAGGGGATAGGAGATGATGGTTCCTCGTGGGACCCTTGCTGTGGTCCCCTGGAACAGGTGATGTCCTGGAGCAGGAGAACAAAACCAAAGGAGTTGCAGCTTCCATGGCTCCAGCTGGGGCTGGTGACACTGGAGCAGAGAGGAGGGCTCTGCTCCAGACTGGTGACACTGGTTTCAGTGAGGATGGGATCCAAATCAGCTCCTGATCCCACTGGTGCCCTGGGGCTGCCTGTGCCCTGTGCCTGCTCCTCCCTGACCTGAAATCTGGGTCTGCTGCACCCCAGGCACTCTCAGAGATCCCAAGATTTTTCTCCAGGTTTACTTCCCTGCAGCCTGCTCTGCTCCCAAGGGAGTTCTCAGGCAGCAAATGGGCCTGGGGAGCTGAGGGACAGCTGGGGCACAGCTGGGGCACAGCTGGGTCCTGGTGAGGGCAGAGGCTGCCCCATGAACCACATCTCACCTGACACTGAAGCACAAATCCCACCTGGATGGGGCCTGCCAGCTCTCAGCACGTGATGGTTCTTTGGCAGAAGAAGGTGCCCCTGTGGCTCCTAGGCTGTGGGAGGGCAGGGAGGGTCCCTGGTCCCCCCCTGCACCTCCAGAGCTCAGGGATGCTCCTGGCTCCTCAAGGCCTGGCTGGGAGCCTCCAGCCACAAGAAAGCCCCAAAGGCTGGAAGCTGGAGATGAAAACCCAGGGGTGGATGGTTTGATGTTAATAAAAACAAAACCCAGCCCAAAGCCTCAAAACAACTTTTGAGGGCAGCTGCTGAAGGCTGAAAGCAAAGCAGAGCCTTGCAGCATTCAGAGCTCGTGAGTCAGGGCCCCAAAACTCCTGAGGCTGCCATGAAAAGAGGGAGGCTGGGGAAAACCTAATTATTTAATGCATTTTTTAATTTGCATTTGGGGTTTGTGATAAATCTCCTGAGTTCAAGGCTTCCCCTGCTGAGGCTGACTCAGGGTTGGGCTGCAGGGCCAAATCTCTACATGCTGTTGTGGAATCCTGGAGAATCCCACATTTCCTGTGCGTGGACCTGTCTGTGGGAGCTGGAAATGTGGGACCATGGCTGTGCTGGCCCCGGGGAAAGATCCCAAGGAGTGGCAGTGGGAACAGAGCAGTTTGAGGGTGTTTGATATGGCCAGGTGGAAGGGGATGCTGGGGACAGCGGTGGCAGGCACAGATGTCCCAGTCCAAGGCTGGGTTTTCCAAAGGCTTGGCTCCCCTCTCACTGCACCAGTGGAGTGGAGTCCATGTGGATTTTATTCCAACCAGCAGCAAAAGGTGACCCCGACACCATCTGGGTTTGGGAATGCAAAGGGCTGGCTCCTCGCTGGAGCAAAGTGTTAAAATGTGATTTTTTTTCCCCCCCTTTTTTTCAGTTTTTAATTTATTTGGCGGCAGCTTTGCCTCGCTCCAGTTGCCAATTTCCTACTGGTTTAATATTGGAGATTTATGATCCCTAATCCCTGGGTGTGCCCTGGTGCTGGGGGACCCCTCAGTGCCCCGGCTCTCTCCCTCAGCACGTGGCTCCAGCAGGGATTGCTCAGCTCCAGGGATGGGATTTCTCCACCTTCCAAGCAGTGCAAGGGGCTGTGAGTGCCAGGGTTGGTGCTTCCCCCCTGTCTTGGGTGTTTTTTTGGGGGGGATTCAGGTTTTTTCTCCCCCCTCCCTCCCTCTTTTCAAGCTGCCTTTTGAAAACACGTTTTGCTTTTTTCCAGCAGCCCCTGCCAAGCTCCTCTCGACAAAGGGGGTGACTAAGAGAAGGCTCCGCTGAAGGAAGGATTTTTTTACTTTTTTTTTCCAAGAAAGGGCAAAGTGAGCAGATGATCTCACCTAGGGGATGAGGATTCTGTTCCTCAGCCCCGTTCCCTCCCCAGTGCTGGGATGGGGATCCAGGGCCGGCACAGGGGCGATGCCTGGGGCCACACTGCTGCTACAAAAACATTCCAGCATCATCCGGGCAGGATCGGGCCCTGCTGCAGCACAGGCAGCTCAGAATCAGGGTCAAAATGGAGATTTAAAAGCTCCAGGTTTCCTTTACCACAGTCACACCCCACAGAGAGCAGAAAGATCCCCGAACTCGGGCAGAAAATGTGGTGTCTGAGGGGGTAAAGGATGTTCCCACCTCACCTGGATCAGCATCACTTGCTCTCATCAAATAATCCCCTCTCCTTTGGGGAATCTCCACCCTCAGCCAGAATCCCTTCTGCTTCCCCGGGATTTAACTGCCCCCACCCCAGCAAACCCCTCCTCTGTCCCTGCTTTTCTGAGCGGCCCTGCGCTCCCCCACACAGCCAAAATAAACCCAGAAAAAGCTTTTTTGCCTCTGTTCCTGCCTCCCCCCCCTCCCTGAATCTCCCGCGTCCTGTTTCACTCCAAATATTTGCACCCAAACGCATCTCGCGGGGAAAAAAGCCCAAATTAAAATAAAAAGAAAAAAAA